>JAXIVJ010008639.1:52500-54615 GCA_036785665.1 Chirona hameri
AAATGTTTCGGGGTCAAAAACCCAAAATTTTGCAAATCCAAGATAGCCATTTTGAAGAGAATGTTATTTCCTGTCTTTTGACGTTTAATTTGCAATTTTCATAAAACTTCATTGTCTACGATTTTTCAAACATTTATCGTTTTCCACCAAACATGGCATGACATGACGTCATTAATACATCATTATCTCCCAAAGTACTACATTAATTTAATTGATATTGTGTGGAAATACGTAGAATTGATGTAATATAAGGTACGGATTGTTTCACGTTGATATCGATCATAGTTTTCAAGTTATTGAGGAAATCCGGGAGGGGGCAAATTTTGACCCCCATCAGCTGGGCGCGGGTTAGTCTTTAACCCTATTTGTAGCAGGCTCCTGGCTAACAGGCTCCTATTTGTAACAGGGGGGGGGCGGATTCTGCCCCCTCCCGAAGATCTCGAGATCTACCCGTCCGATTTTCAAAAATGAAACGGTGTTTGGTTCCCCTCAACACGATCTACATTTCTGAATAATAAAAAAAGTTTGGATAGGGGGGCAACAGGGGGGCAAAAACTACAAATTTTAGTGGTATTTTTGATCCAACATAGCTTTCATGTTTATTGACCGATTTTAACACAACTAATAGGAATCGATAGAGATTGAATTGGAAATTGGTATATGATGGTGACGTTTGAAAATTCAAAAACCATAGCCGTGTGCAGGTCACTCAATATGGGGGTGAAGTAAATGCGTAATTAAACCATTTTTTGATGTTGTTTTTTGATAAATGAAATGGTATGTGATTGTGACATTAGACAAAACAGTTATAAATCATATTTTTTTTGCCATAGGTGGTACCAGGTTAGTGAAAAGGGAGGTCAAATTCGTAAAAAAATATTAACCGCAGAGAAGTTGCTACTCAGCACTATAAATATGTTACTGATCGTAGATAGTTCCTTTTTGCATGTTGTACTTCATCATAGGCGTATCCAGGATCCAAACTGGGGCGGCGCAAGACCTTTTGATAAGTATATTATCCGCTATTATGATACTAACTAGTCAACAGTGACTATTTCATTACAACTTCAATTAACATTGCTTACCCCCCTTTTTACCCTACCTGGACAAGCCTATTATCTTATAATCGTTCGTAGAGTAGCCTGTGGTGCGTGTTTCATCCGAAAACTGCAGTATGTTATGTCATTGTACGCCCATGCCTCTTAGTTTCCTTGCAATAATATGACCCCTTTCTTCCATTCCTGAGCGCGCCTCTGCAAAAATGGACTTATTCACTCTCCTGGCCTCATATGTGCATATATCATTATAAGCTAAACGTCTATTGCGCCGTTATCGCTGGCATATCGTCATCACCATGCCAGTCACCCCCCTTTTCATGTGCCTGAACACGCCCCTGAAACTCTATATGTAATACATTATGCAAATAATGGAAGCAGAAGCTATCTTTTACATCTTGATAGCTATAAATGCCCCTTACATCGCTCTATTGGATTCCCGCCAAACATTGAATACTTCTTGGAAACACCTCCTTTTCAAGCCCCTGAAACCGCCTCTGCCATGCAATTTGTTATGATATTTCATTAACATCAACTAATTTGCACTTGTTGCAATCACCGTAAACCGATGTAACTCCTTCATACTTGAGGCAGTTAGGAAGAAACCGTGAAGATCGCATTTCCGTTTATCGCCAAAAAATCGCCTCCGAACCCACCCAAAACTGTACCCTAGAACCGCCTCTCTTCAGGTTAAGAACTCAAAATTTGACTCCAAATGCGGTATTCAATTCTATGAAAAGTCCCAAAATTTAATGGGCCTACTTCGTGCCGTTCGGGAGATATCTTCGAAAAACATGAGGGGGGGGGGCGGAATCCGCCCCCCTGTTACAAATAGGGTTAAGTTGCTAAGATATATACATAGTATGTATAAGATGTATAAGATATATACATGCATATGATCTTTATTCATATTTTCTGAGTCAATATTTTTATCAAATTAGTCCATGCATGAAATCTTTCAATTTGTTTTAGATTTGCATTGGTAGTCCTGTGGTGCGCCATTATCACTTTGTTACAGCTTTTAGGTTTCTGTATTTCCGCGGCATAGTGTGTTATCTTT
>JAXIVJ010008640.1:0-47500 GCA_036785665.1 Chirona hameri
TATGTATGTATGTATGTATGTATGTATGTATGTATGTATGTATGTATGTATGTATGTATGTATGTATGTATGTATGTATGTATGTATGTATGTATGTATGTATGTATGTATGTATGTATGTATGTATGTATGTATGTATGTATGTATGTATGTATGTATGTATGTATGTATGTATGTATGTATGTATGTATGTATGTATGTATGTATGTATGTATGTATGTATGTATGTATGTATGTATGTATGTATGTATGTATGTATGTATGTATGTATGTATGTATGTATGTATGTATGTATGTATGTATGTATGTATGTATGTATGTATGTATGTATGTATGTATGTATGTATGTATGTATGTATGTATGTATGTATGTATGTATGTATGTATGTATGTATGTATGTATGTATGTATGTATGTATGTATGTATATATATATATATATATATATATATATATATATATATATATATATATATATATATATATATATATATATATATATATATATATATATATATATATATATATATATATATATATATATATATATATATATATATATATATATATATATATATATATATATATATATATATATATATATATATATATATATATATATATATATATATATGTATATATATATATATATATATATATATATATATATATATATATATATATATATATATATATATATATATATATATATATATATATATATATATATATATATATATATATATATATATATATATATATATATATATATATATATATATATATATATATATATATATATATATATATATATATATATATATATATATATATATATAATTATAATATTGTCGTTATAACATGCTTTATACAGGGGCGTCGCTACCGGGGGCCTGCCCCCCCCCCCCCCCCCATCAGGATTGCCCCCCCCCCCCCTCCCCATCAGGATCGCTCCACCCCCGTCCCCGCCCCCAAGATTAGCAGGAGTTTAACCTTAGCCCTATGGGAGTGGGGGACCAAACACCTAGCTGCCCCCCCCCCCCCCCAATACCTGACTCCCCCCCCCCCCACTCGAAATTTTGGTGCGACGCCCTTGACTTTAGAAAGCACGGTTGCATGCATACCCTTACACAAATATGATCGCCACGAAGCCGTATTCTGCATACAAGAAAGGACTGATATTTCACACCGCCGCCATGTTGCAAGAAACTTCTCTGCATCACGCCCAGTGCATTATGAGCGACTCTGCATCACGTCCAGTGCATTATGAGTGACTCTGCATCACGTCCAGTGCATTATGAGTGACTCTGCATCACGTCCAGTGCATTATGAGCGACTCTGCATCACGTCCAGTGCATTATGAGTGACTCTGCATCACGTCCAGTGCATTATGAGCGACTCTGCATCACGTCCAGTGCATTATGAGCGACTCTGCATCACGCCCAGTGCATTATGAGCGACTCTGCATCACGTCAGTGCATTATGAGCGACTCTGCATCACGCCCAGTGCATTATGAGCGACTCTGCATCACGTCCAGTGCATTATGAGCGACTCTGCATCACGTCCAGTGCATTATGAGCGACTCTGCATCACGTCCAGTGCATTATGAGCGACTCTGCATCACGTCCAGTGCATTATGAGCGACTCTGCATCACGTCCAGTGCATTATGAGCGACTCTGCATCACGCCCAGTGCATTATGAGCGACTCTGCATCACGTCCAGTGCATTATGAGCGATAGCCACCATTTTAGTTTAATGACCTCCCAAGGGCCCATTATTCTCCGAGGCTGACTGGCTATTGCCAATAACGGGGCCACTAAGCCGAGAACAGACACACTGGATAAAGTCATGCCTCACACAGATTGAGCCAGCCGTGGGCGCGCCTGACATGATCAGGAGTGAGGTCTGAGGTGATTCGCCGGGGTTTAGCCAGCCGTGGGCGCGCCTGACATGATCAGGAGTGAGGTCTGAGGTGATTCGCCGGGAGTTTAGCCAGCCGCGGGCGTGCCTGACATGATTAGGAGTGAGGTCTGAGGTGGTTCGCCGGGGGTTTAGCCATCCGTGGGCGCGCCTGACATGATCAGGAGTGAGGTCTGAGGTGGTTCGCCGTGAGTTTAGTCAGCCGTGGGCGCGCCTGACATGATCAGGAGTGAGGTCTGAGGTGGTTTGCCGGGGTTTAGCCAGCCGTGTGCGCGCCTGACATGATCAGGAGTGAGGTCTGAGGTAGTTCGCCGGGGGTTTAGCCAGCCGTGGGCGCGCCTGACATGATCAGGAGTGAGGTCTGAGGTGGTTCACCGGGGGTTTAGCCAGCCGTGGGCGCGCCTGAAATGATCAGGAGTGAGGTCTGAGGTGGTTCGCCGCGGGTTTAGCCAGCCGTGGGCGCGCCTGACATGATCAGGAGTGAGGTCTGAGGTGGTTCGCCGGGGGTCTAGCCAGCCGTGGGCGCGCCTGACATGATCAGGAGTGAGGTCTGAGGTGGTTCGCCGGGGGTTTAGCCAGCCGTGGGCGCGCCTGACATGATCAGGAGTGAGGTCTGAGGTGGTTCGCCGGGGGTTTAGCCAGCCGTGGGCGCGCCTGAAATGATCAGGAGTGAGGTCTGAGGTGGTTCGCCGGGGGTTTAGCCAGCCGTGGGCGCGCCTGACATGATCAGGAGAGAGGTCTGAGGTTTAGCCAGCCGTGGGCGCGCCTGAAATTATCAGGAGTGAGGTCTGGGATGATTCGCCGTGAGTTTAGCCAGCCGTGGGCGCGCCTGACATGATAGAGTGAGGTCTGAGGTGATTCGCCGGGAGTTTAGCCAGCCGTGGGCGCGCCTGAAATGATCAGGAGTGAGGTCTGGGGTGATTCGCCGGGAGTTTAGCCAGCCGTGGGCGCGCCTGACATGATCAGGAGTGAGGTCTGAGGTCTAGCCAGCCGCGAGCGCGCCTGACATGATAGAGTGAGGTCTGAGGTGGTTCGCCGGGAGTTTATCCAGCCGTGGGCGCGCCTGACATGATAGAGTGAGGTCTGAGGTGATTCACCGTGAGTTTAGCCAGCCGTGGGCGCGCCTGACATGATCAGGAGTGAGGTCTGAGGTGATTCGCCGGGAGTTTAGCCAGCCGTGGGCGTGCCTGACATGATTAGGAGTGAGGTCTGAGGTGGTTCGCCGGGGGTTTAGCCAGCCGTGGGCGCGCCTGACATGATCAGGAGTGAGGTCTGAGGTGGTTCGCCGGGGGTTTAGCCAGCCGTGGGCGCGCCTGACATGATCAGGAGTGAGGTCTGAGGTGGTTCGCCGGGGGTTTAGCCAGCCGTGGGCGCGCCTGACATGATCAGGAGTGAGGTCTGAGGTGGTTCGCCGGGGGTTTAGCCAGCCGTGGGCGCGCCTGACATGATCAGGAGAGAGGTCTGAGGTTTAGCCAGCCGTGAGCGCGCCTGACATGATCAGGAGTGAGGTCTGGGGTGATTCGCCGGGAGTTTAGCCAGCCGTGGGCGCGCCTGACATGATCAGGAGTGTGGTCTGAGGTTTAGCCAGCCGTGGGCGCGCCTGAAATGATCAGGAGTGAGGTCTGGGATGATTCGCCGGGAGTTTATCCAGCCGTGGGCGCGCCTGATATGATAGAGTGAGGTCTGAGGTGATTCGCCGGGAGTTTAGCCAGCCGTGGGCGCGCCTGACATGATCAGGAGTGAGGTCTGAGGTCTAGCCAGCCGTGAGCGCGCCTGACATGATAGAGTGAGGTCTGAGGTGGTTCGCCGGGAGTTTATCCAGCCGTGGGCGCGCCTGACATGATAGAGTGAGGTCTGAGGTGATTCGCCGTGAATTTAGCCAGCCGTGGGCGCGCCTGACATGATCAGGAGTGAGTTCTGAGGTGGTTCGCCGGGAGTTTAGCCAGCCGTGGGCGCGCCTGACATGATCAGGAGTGAGGTCTGAGGTGGTTCGCCGGGAATCAGCTAACGTGCACCGGATATCATAAAGAGGTAGGCACGGGTGGAGTTTCCTATTCAAATGGTGGGGCCACTGGCCCACCAAATCTTGTCAGATTTGGAGGCCATCCGGCATTACAATGGCCATTTTCAGCTAAACCAAACCAAACAACCAAGCAAAATGACATTTTTTCCCCACCAACTTTCTTGGAAAAGCTCCACCCATGGCTCACTGGTAGGGAACAGAACTGGAAACAACCGCGATAGTCGAGGATGGCTTCATTCAGAGTGGGTGGCAACTGGCAGTGATCACGCAGACATGCTAATTCAACGAGGTGGTTTTGTCGTATCAAAAGGAGATGAGGTCGGGATCAATGGCATCAAAATGGGAGCAAATCATGTATTTAAAGGATTATAGACGCATTTTGTTCCAAAATTATACCTCTTCTTCAAAAACTGCATTGATAATTGTACTTGAGCGAGTGGAACGACGTGAAATAACGGAAGGTAAGAAATAAATTATGCTGTCGTCATATTGTATTGTCATACACTGACGCATCTGCAGAATAGCCAAAAAGATGCATCTGCAGAATAGCCCAAAAGACGCATCTGCAGAATAGCCAAAAAGACGCATCTGCAGAATAGCCCAAAAGACGCATCTGCAGAATAGCCAAAAAGACGCATCTGCAGAATAGCCCAAAAGACGCATCTGCAGAATAGCCAAACAGAGCCCCACTGTCTGCATAACTGCTACACCCACTGCCGCCCAGTGTCCGGTGACAGTGTCCGGTGCAGAGGCAGATTGCAGTGTCCGGTGACAGTGTCCGGTGACAGTGTCCGGTGACAGTGTCCGGTGACAGTGTCCGGTGCCAGTGTCCGGTGACAGTGTCCGGTGACAGTATCCGGTGACAGTGTCCGGTGACAGTGTCCGGTGCAGAGGCAGATTACAGTGTCCGGTGACAGTGTCCGGTGACAGTGTCCGGTGACAGTGTCCGGTGACAGTGTCCGGTGACAGTGTCCGGTGACAGTGTCCGGTGACAGTGTCCGGTGGCAGTGTCCGGTGCAGAGGCAGATTACAGTGTCCGGTGACAGTGTCCGGTGACAGTGTCCGGTGACAGTGTCCGGTGACAGTGTCCGGTGACAGTGTCCGGTGACAGTGTCCGGTGCAGAGGCAGATTACAGTGTCCGGTGACAGTGTCCGGTGACAGTGTCCGGTGACAGTGTCCGGTGACAGTGTCCGGTGACAGTGTCCGGTGACAGTGTCCGGTGACAGTGTCCGGTGCAGAGGCAGATTGCAGTGTCCGGTGACAGTGTCAGGTGACAGTGTCCGGTGACAGTGTCCGGTGACAGTGTCCGGTGACAGTGTCCGGTGACAGTGTCCGGTGCAGAGGCAGATTACAGTGTCCGGTGACAGTGTCCGGTGACAGTATCCGGTGACAGTGTCCGGTGACAGTGTCCGGTGCAGAGGCAGATTACAGTGTCCGGTGACAGTGTCCGGTGACAGTGTCCGGTGACAGTGTCCGGTGACAGTGTCCGGTGACAGTGTCCGGTGCAGAGGCAGATTACAGTGTCCGGTGACAGTGTCCGGTGACAGTGTCCGGTGACAGTGTCCGGTGACAGTGTCCGGTGACAGTGTCCGGTGACAGTGTCCGGTGCAGAGGCAGATTACAGTGTCCGGTGACAGTGTCCGGTGACAGTGTCCGGTGCAGAGGCAGATTACAGTGTCCGGTGACAGTGTCCGGTGACAGTGTTCGGTGACAGTGTCCGGTGCAGAGGCAGATTACAGTGTCCGGTGACAGTGTCCGGTGACAGTGTCCGGTGACAGTGTCCGGTGACAGTGTCCGGTGCAGAGGCAGATTACAGTGTCCGGTGACAGTGTCCGGTGACAGTGTCCGGTGACAGTGTTCGGTGACAGTGTCCGGTGACAGTGTCCGGTGACAGTGTCCGGTGACAGTGTCCGGTGACAGTGTCCGGTGCAGGCAGATTACAGTGTCCGGTGACAGTGTCCGGTGACAGTGTCCGGTGACAGTGTCCGGTGACAGTGTCCGGTGCAGAGGCAGATATTTTTTTTTCTCACGGGAAGCGTGAGCTCCCCGCTATTTATTTACACCAATCATAATCAAAACACACGGTCGATCACTCATCACTGTACATACATGGCATCCGGTATGCATACAATTCGGCGCATTACAGTTCAATATTGCACACAATTCGGCGCATTCTGGCTACGGCGGCGGCGCGGGTCGACAGGCTCTCACAACTTCAGTCTCCCCTCCCCATCTAACATGTTTAACCATTTCTTAGAAAAGTTGTCTAGCTTATTATTTGATGCTGCAATTCGGCGCTCTATATCAACATGATGATTTAGGTAACTTTTTAACCCGGCGAAGGTAACATTTGTGGTGTTAGACGAAAGCTTACATTGTACTATGTATTGTTTAGTACAGAGTATTATCATATTCATTGCATGTTTCTTACCCATTGCTCCAAAAACAACATGTTTCGTGGTATTTAATTCGGTGGTGTTCAGTTTTGCGAACAACAAATTCCATATGTGTTTCACTGCATGGCATTGGTGTAAAAAGTGCTCCAAGGTATCCATGCTGTTACATTGCTTACACAAGGGGGAATCTACGATGTTCCTTATAAACAGGTATCGCCTCGTTGGAATATATCTGTGTATTACCCGATATTGCAACGCTTGCAATTTTGTTGATGTTGTGCACTCGTACGGGATTGTGTGCACCTTCTCCCATCTGTCAAAATTGTAACCACTGTTTTCCCATCTATAAATGGCACTGGGAACGTCAGAGCCTAAGGCCGCGTTATAAAAATGTGAACAACGAATTTCCGTAACCTTCAGCACCTTTCCGTTGATGTTGAAGGAAAGCCGCTCGTTTCTATCGTTCTCCGAAAGCACATGAAAATTTCCATTCATCAACATGTCTTTCCACAACTGTGGTATTTTCGCAATTAGTGCTTGGTAACTAAGAAAATCACACCTCGCTCTTGGATACCTGTTTTTTACTTCATTTAACGTCATTACACTCCCCTCGTCTCTTAACAAATCATCCACTATTTTGATTCCCGCCTGGTATAAACCGCTAATGAATACAGTTTTCCTGTCTTGACGAATGCTTCTGTTAAACCATAGTGCTTCTTTTTGAATGTTTTTCGAGCAATTCAGTGGTTGATTCGAGTATTCTTGGAAATATAATATCAACTCTTTGTAAAATGATGGAATTTTTAAGCGCTGGATGTCATCTTTCCCCAAACAAGACCGCATTAAATCGGTCAAGTCGTACTTACCAATACGCGCTTGTAGTAATTTACGCCATGGTGAGTCTACACAAATGAACAATCGTTTAATCCATGCTAATTTCAACGACTTACATAGAAGTTCTGTATTTGGCGCTTTTAAACCACCGTCCTCTATATTTTGACACAGGATGCGTTGTGCTACTTTTGGGGGTCGGCCTCTCCATAGAAACCTCATTATTTTGCTCTGTATAGCTGCAATGTTCTTTCTCGGTATCTTAACACAGGAACATAAATACACCAGTTGGGATGATAAAAGTGACCTGGCGACGGTTATCCGTCCCTTTAAAGTAAGTGTTCGTTGGCTCCAAATGTTAATAATGTTCCCAATTTTCTTGCATACTGGGTCTATATTGTCAGCAATGCAAGATTTCGTGGCACTAAAAATTATGCCTAATGATTTAATACTATTTACCGCCTTGATTCCACAAACGGGTGCATTACTGCCCTTTTTTGGTCCAAGCCACATGACGTTACTCTTTTCCGCATTTAACGACAGCCCGGAAGCTTCGCTAAAATCATGCATCACCTGAATCAGTGCTTCGGCAGATTGTTGGTCCTGCAGGAAGGCAGTGACGTCATCAGCATACAGACTTAGCTTGGTCTCAACACCACTAATTTTAATTCCCCGTATATTTGCATTTTCCCTGATATTTATTGCTAGAATTTCTAATGCCATCGCAAACAGGGAGCCGCTCAATGCTGATCCTTGGAAAGTGCCGCGGTTACACCTGAACCACGGCGATGTAAAGCCGTTATTTGCTACTGTTAATTGCGCCTCATGATACAGCAGTCTGATCCACTGTAAAAGACCTTCCCCAAAATTGTACGATTTAAGAGCCGCCAATATAAAATCATGCTCCAGGGAATCGAACGCTGCGCGATAATCGCAGGCAATCATTACTCCTTCGATCTGATCAGCTTCACAGTAGGTTATCACATCGCTAGTGAGCCTGGTATTTTCCCTGATGAACCTACCTTTAATAAACCCTGTTTGCTCCGGGGATACCAGCTTATGAATAACATTCCCTATCCTGATAGTAACAACTTTTGCGACAATTTTATAGATCACGTCTAACAAGCATATAGGCCTTTTGTTCTGTAAAAGAGTTTGATCCTGTTTCTTCGGAATTAAAGTAATTATTCCACGCATTTGCGTGACAAAAAAACCGTTATCGTATGCATCATTAACGTATCCCACTATGATATCACCGATTTCGTTCCAGAAGAACAAGAAAAATTCAGGCGTAAAGCCCGTCACGCCCGGTGCCTTATTTTTGTTCATTTGGCTCAACGCGTACTTACATTCTTGATTCGACATGAGACCTTCACATTTTGCTTTTTCGGCATCGGAAAGCTTAGGTACATTTTCACTGGTTAAAAATGCATTCATTTTTGGCGAATTGACACCTTTTGCCAAATATACTTTCCCAAAGTGGTCTGCACAGTGCTGTAAAATATTGCGATCACCGGTAATCATTTGCCCGCCAACGTTAATCTCGGTTATAGTTTTTTTGTGCCGAAAGCTGCTTTCCCCTAGCCAGGAAAAAATGGCTCGCTTTTTCTCCAAATTCCGTCCATCTGGCACCGGAGGCAATGATTGCCTGTAATCCTCGCATGGACATTATTTCATCAAGTCTTTGCTTTGATTCTGCATAAATGTCTTTTTGCTGAGCATTCAGTGTGTTTATGTCTTTTTCCATGTCACCAACAATTTTCAATAAGTCTTTTTCTTCTTTCCTCAGTTCGTATGCGATTGCCTTGCCTCGCACAGTGCTGATAACCCGGATATTGCTTAATAACATTTCAACTTTTAGACCAATGCTAACATCCTCGCTATACGGAGTTACAATGTTTTTGGCCTTCGTAATTTCAGTTCTAACTAGTTCGACGAACAGCGTATCAGATACGTGAAGCTGATTGTTATATCGCCACAGCCCTGGCCCTCTTTCGCGCCCGCTATGCGTGGCGCTTATCTCAATCACGCTGTGGTCACTTTTAATTCCAGCCGATATTTTCGCTCGTACCTCGTAATTAAAATTGATCGCTTCAGAGATAAATATGAAATCGATTCTGGATTGTTGGTTTGGGTTCGTGCGTCTCCATGTAAACTCACGAGCAGATGGATTTGTTTGCCTCCATATATCTATTAGGTAGAATTCTCCAAGTATCTCTCGCAGCGTCGAACTAGCGCTTGTGTTGGTGAATTTTCCTATCTCGGCATCGAGAGGCCCTAGCTGGACGTTTAAATCCCCTGCCACCACCGTATTTGCTTCGGAAAACTCTATCATTACCTCCCGTAACTTATTAAAGAAGGTAATTTTGTCTCGCTGGATATCTACGGCTGGGCCATGAACACTAAGAACCGCAAATGGGTCACCATTGAGCGAAAACCGCAACCCGACTATTCTGCCCACGTCATCACTATGTTTCCCAAGAATTACTCCGCCAAAATTGTGAGGCAATAAAATGGCCACTCCAGCTTGGTGAACTGGGCCGTGACTGAATATTACAGATGATCCCCACTCGTTTTCCCAAATAAGTTCTATATCAGTAGACGAGTGAGTCTCCTGCAAAGTGATCACGTACTTTGGATATGTTGTGTGCAGGAACCTGAAGATTGATCGCCTTTTTTTCCTATCACGCAGCCCGCGGACGTTAAAGCTAAGAACGGAAACTATTCCCATAATGATACTTTTGGTTTTGAGCCAACTGACTGATTAATGCCTACTAGCCAATCAAGGTGAAATAACCCACAGAGAGCCCGACCGCCGCGCCGCCCAGCCAGATCGACATCCGTATCACACACCGCCACGTCTCTGTCTCGCCAGGTCAGCACCGCGCACGTCACCAGCGCCATCTGGTCACTGGGGTCACCGACATGTACTGCAATCTGTCGGAGACCAAACACTGCCACACCTACTCCCGTAACGGGATCCCTAGCCCGACTCCTACTCCCTACCCCTCCCCTAATGACACCGGAGCTGACGACTGGCATATAAACCTGAAGCCAGCAGCGGCCGGCGCCCGGGCGGCCAGTCACGCGAAAACCAACTAAACTGGATAACACGACAACACAAGCAGTAGGTGCTTGTCGCTTAGTTCTTCGGATCTCTAGAGATACCTTCGGATTTCTAGAGATTCTAGAGATACCACACAGCTCAAAGCAACCAATCCAGTCCCATCACCAAACACGTCAGTAACCCATTTCAACCCATACGGAACGGAATTCATGGAGCTTCATGTCGAGTCTAGTCGAATTCACCCCCATTCAAATTCATATGCACAGGTGCAGCGGTCAATACATTCACAATGTGTTGCGACGCGACTAAATTAAGTACCCTAAAAGCTCTAGATGCAATTAATTGCGTTTGTCTTGCACGACTCGCCTCGCTGGGAAGCAACCTCAGAGCAACCTCAACAACAGCGCAACATTAATATCAAGCCATAAGGGACCCGCTACTCACTGCGCAGATACTGAGCTCACCCGTCGCCGGCTCGGACAACGCCGCCCGCCGCAGTACAGCCCCGCCGACGGACAGCAGCGGCCGGACCGCGACGACCAGCAGAAATGAAGCGCTGACGACGACGATGACGCCACACGGCCGCGCCGCGGCCCGACCGCCGAAGCCCGCCGCGTGACGACCGCGACAGGAGCCGCCGCCGCACCGCCGCAGGGTGCGCCCGCCTCCCAAACGTCTGGAAAAATGATGGACACGCCAGCTCACAATAAACGCCCGGACAAGTGCCTCGTGCAATTCACAATGTTATTGTCAGACTATTTGCAAATCCCTGTTTGCCAACCCCGAGCGAGGCGAGGCGAGGCGACTGACGCAGCACATGGTACCTGTACAGTGTGCATCCACGGCAAGACAGCTGGGGCTGTTAACCTACAAATATTGGGCTTTAGGGCTTTACAATTCCAACGGGTGAGCCGGATGTAGCCAAGCAAAACAGGAGGCGGCCATAAATAACCCTTGCAATTTACACAATTAACCTATAGAATCCGTTTGGCAGGCCTAATTATCTATACACATACAATTATTACGACATACGGCTCAGTACGTATACAGTTCAAGCTGTCGATAACCGGTCTACTACTCTCCCCCTCTCTGTCAAGAAAGATGACGACTCAGCTTAACTTTTCCTTTGGCGAGCCAGCGATTCCGCTCGCGGGCAGTTCTGGATGTCAGGCAGCACCACCCCCGACTCTGGAACCCGCTCAACGGGAGCGGCAGAGGCAGCACCAGACCGGGTCGAAGGTGTCGCCGCCGCCAGCTCCATTCCGACCTCGCCGGCCGGCGCGACACCCCGGTCCGCCGGCAGGCTCGCGTCGCCGCCGGCAGCCGCCGACGCCGCTCCTCCGACAGCCCCGCTGACAAGGGCTGCGACCTCCTCGATGCCCGAAAACGGCACCATGCTCCGCTCGCGAATGGCGGAGACTCGTCACGGCCGGGTCGGCGCGCTAGACGGGCGACCCCCGGCCGCTCCGCACTGTCTTCTGATTAATCGGGGAATTCGACACCCTGCTTCGTGAAATTTAGTGTCTACGTGCTCTTATCTTCTAGTTCATCTGCGTGCTACATCATATAAACTGTGAGTTGTGTTTTCGATCTATTATCTACCTCAGAAGATTTGTGATTTGAAACCTGCGTGAACAACCAAGCCGGAAGACAGAAACCTCGGTCTGTGTCAGAAAGTGTGTGAACGCTTCAAGATTTGTTTCAAATAAGTGTCTTTTTTCTCTATGGTGTGGCAGTGATATTACGTGCTCGAAATATTGCATTTCTTCAAGAGTCCTGCTTCAATGTTCTAGAACTACTTTTTCCAACGCATTCCAACGCAACAGAGCGGACGAACACCACCAGCCCTGGCCATCGCCATGGCAACCCCCCTTGACCAGGGGACTGCCGCCGCAGTGCCGCCCGGCTAAAGTCAACAAATGCCAGGCGGCCAAACGGTCACCGGGGCACGTTCCCGGCGGCCGGCGCGGCGGGGAGCCCGGGGCGGGTGGCGGGCCCGCCGAGCGAGAGAGAGAGGGAGCAGCGACCAGCCGACTGCTCTCGGCACTGGGGACCCCAATGGGCTCTGTCGTGTAGTGTGCCAACAACCGCCCGTCACCACGATAGAGACAGAGACGCAAGTCAGAGACGAGCCGCCGACGCCCGCTACTCCGTCAGACCGAGCGGCGGCGGTGGCCGCCGACCCACCCGACGCGACTACCAGCGAGCGGCCGGGGCCGGCGCTCGCCGCAACCGACCGACAAGATCGGCACACCTTGCAAGGGGAGGCCGCCACAGCACCTCTGGTCAGCGCTGCCGGCCAGCATCCGGTTGCACAGGCGCACAACGCAACTGAAGTGACACGCCAACCTCATGGCTCTGATATGATTGGACGCGGGGCCTTATACATCATGGCGTTGAACATTTTAAGCCTAAAACCTAAGATTTTAGACCTCCGTCATGATTTAGAATTATTAAATTGTGATATTGCTGTGCTCACAGAAACATGGCTTCGCCCCGAAACTTGCTCACGCTTCGTCACGTTCCCGGGGTTTTCTCTGCACCGTGCCGACCGTCCAGACGGTAGTGGTTACGGGGGAATAGCTGTACTGATAAAAAACAATTTGAAAGTAAAACCACTTAAATCAGTTGTAGGTGCCAAAAACGACGGCAAAATAGAAACGTTTTGGTTACAAGTCAGTAACTCGCACGGTCGTCGTTTTAACCTAGGTTGCGTATATAGACCTCCTCGACACACCGTAGCCGCCATATCAGCCGACCTCGATTTTCTTGAAACTCAAGTGCAACGCGTGTTTCTTTCGTCCACTGACAATATTGTAATAACTGGCGACCTTAACTGCAACCTTCTAGCGTCCGACAACGATATATGTAAATCGAGATTTAATCAGTTCCTAGACAGCCTGGCCCTGCACCAGCACGTGACTAGTCCCACATACGAGTCTGGATCTCTACTTGATGTGTTTGTGTCCAATACGGGAAACTTTTTGAGTGACGTATCTGTCTGTCCATGTACCTATAGTGATCACTGTATCATCCAAGCTAAATTGTCCATCCCCAAGCCTCGCCGTAAGCCGATTTTCGTCTCATCTAGGCGCCTACATCGCATTAATATATCGGCTTTTCACGCTGCTCTCAGAGCCACTGACTGGAGTGGAGTGTTCTCACGCGTGGAAGTGTCAGACCAGTGGTCTGCATTCATAAATTGTCTCCTCCCCATCCTCGACCATCACGCACCTCTAAAACGTATCAAAATTCGTAACCCTTCCGCTCCCCCTGTATCTGACACCACTCGCAACCTGATGGCACAGCGTCGCAGACTTCTTGTCCATAGTGGTAGGACCCCTGAGTTCATTGCGCTTAACAAACAGGTCCGTTCTGCCATTCGTCACGACACAAGGCAGGACATCGCCAGGAGAGTGCGTGAGCTGGGTCCTACCACCATATTTCGGAATGTACGTCAAATCATAGCGGGCAAGAAGTCTGCCGACCGCATCGTGCCAGAGGCCACCCCTGACGAGCTAAACCAGTACTTTGTGGGCGTTGGTCCCCGGGTTGCGAGTGAGGTCCGGGCCAGGGGTGAGCCCCCCTCTCTCCCTGTCCGTCTACCTCGTGTCGGCACATGTGCCTTCAAACTACAGCCTATCTCTCTGTCCGCTCTCCGGTCCTTCCTCAACTCAATGAAAAATTCAGGGGCCTGTGGTGCTGACGGCATCTCTATTCAGGTAATAAAGCTTTGCTTTGCTGCTATCGGCTCCGTTTTACTCCATATCATCAATACTAGCCTATCTTCCGGCGAATACCCAGCGCCCTGGAAACATTCCATTATTCATCCAATACACAAAGCCGGCAGCCAGTCCGAAGCTTCCAATTTTCGCCCTATCTCCATTGTATCTGCCTTCCCAAAGCTCATTGAGCGTATTGTGCAACGTCAGCTTTACTCATACATGTCGGATAACCACCTGTTCTCCTCATCCCAGCACGGGTTCCGCTCCCTGCTCTCTACTGAGACCGCCCTTCTGACTGTTTCTGATCACATCCTCTCGGCTATTGACCACCAGGAACTCACCCTTCTCTGTCTCCTCGATTTATCCAAGTGCTTCGATGTCATCGACCATTCTATGCTCCTCTCTAAACTGCGTACATATAACATCGATCCCACCTGGTTTACATCATACCTCTGCGGTCACACTCAGTCTGTCTGTACGGCTGATGGGAGTGGGAACCTTCATTTCTCCAGGCCTCTCCCCAACTCTATCGGAGTTTTTCAAGGCTCGTCTCTTGGGCCTTTACTTTTTCAAATATTCGCTAACGATATGTGCCTGTTCGCGGGGGATGCTCATGTGGTCCAGTACGCTGATGACACTCAAATTTTGTTATCCGGCAAAAAACACCAACTCAATGATCTGGTCAGTAAATTGGAGGACACCCTGAGTGCACTTGATACCTGGTTTCACTCTCATGGTCTCAAAGTAAATACAAGCAAGACCGAATTAATAGCGTTCGGATCCCGCCAAAATTGTCGCGACCTTTACCCTGTTGCTGTTCAGTTCCGCGAAGACATAGTACAAGAGAGCCCATACGTCAAAAATTTAGGTGTTCTGTTTGATAAGCACTTCACATGGGACTCACACGTGTCTTCCCTGGTAAAAAAATGTAGTGGTATCCTCATTGGGCTATCGCACGTGCGGCACAGCATCCCCCGCGAGCTGTTGCCACTTCTTGTAAATGCCTTGGTCGTTTCACACGTTCGGTACTGTTTAGCAGTATTTGGCAATGGCTCGCAGAGGAACATACAACGCCTTGACAAAATTCTAAATTTTGCCCTTCGTGTCATATCTGGCAAACGTAAATTTGATCACATCTCTGACGTGCGAGCTGAGCTTGGCTGGCCCACTGCCCAGCAGCTATACAGACAGCACTCCCTAAATCTACTACACAAAATTCGAAACACCGGGGAACCACAGGCTCTTGCTTCCCAGCTTCATGTCAATTCTGATCTCCGCTCCCGCTCTACGCGACAGAACTCTGACCTGGCCCTTCCACGCGTGAGGACAGAGGCTGGCAAGCGCCGATTTCTATATCATGTTGTGCAAAATTACAATGAGCTGCCTTTAGCGACACGTCACTCAGCCATGCCCGCATTCAAAAGAGCGATACAGAACATGCCTCAACCAGAGTAGCCTGATGTATATAACGTAATGTGCGTGTGAGAGCATTGCAGTGTATGTGATGTAATGTGTATGTGAGAGTATTGAAGTATGTGCTGTATGGGAGTATGTGCTGTAGTGAAACTGTCTTCATTTTATATTAGGATGAGTGTACCATTCGTGTTGTCCATGCTTGTATGTGGCTCCGGAATAGCCCGCTTCGGCGTGGATGGGGTCCAACGTCAAATACAATACAAATACAATACAATACTCCGCCGCGGTCCCCCTGACCCGCGCGGTGCCCGCCCCGGCGTCCGCCCGGTCCGCCCCCGCGGCCGCCTGGGCCGCCCCCGCGACCGCGGCCCCGGTCCGCCCGGCCATCCCTGGCAGACCCCGACCCGGGCCGAGCGGGGGCCTCAGCCAGAACCTGTTGAAGTCGCTGCTGGTCTGTCACCTTGATGTTGCGGCCACCCTTCTCGGTCCTGCAGAAGACTGTGCCACGTCGGGTAAATACAGAGGCGATTTTGCCTCCGTTCTCAGGCCTTCTGCAGGCTAGAAGAGAAGCGTACAGGTGACGTTTGCCCGCAGTCAAGCTCTCTGTCAGATATAGAGGTGCCAAACCTTGCGCTCTCAGGCGGGCCTGTGTGTTGAACAGCTGGAAGCGACTGTCGAAGACGTCATCTCGTAGGCGCTGTTTCACGAACCGCAGGATGACCTTGTTGCTGGTCTCCAGCCGGTGCGCCACCTGCACGTCCGCCACTGTCATCCGGAAACCGGGTAGCCGTCTGCACAATGTCCGCACCACCATCTCCTCGGCGTCAACGTCCGGAGGCTGGGCCGCGAAATCGTCGCATGTCAGGATTAAGCTGGATGATCTGCGGTTCATATCCATGCCTTCAACACGCTCCTGCAGTTCCTCCATTGCTTGGTGTTGCTTTCCCATCTGTACCTTGAGCTGTTGAATTTCGTCCTCTCTGTCCAACACTTGGGCTTCCAGCGTAGAGAGCCTACCGTCCAGTCTCTCCAGCTTGGCGTCGAAGGCGGCGATCACCCTTGCTTCGCTTGCGTCGATGAGACGCTTGATCGCAGTCAGAGCGGCTGGGCTAAGCTCCATCGCTGCAGCCGATCGCTTTGCTGCCGGAGCGTCGCTGTCTTTGGGCGATTTCGAGCCGCGACTAGGTGCTGAGCGCTTCTTCCTGGAGCCGGTAATTGCAGCGCGATGAAATATCTCCGGAATTCGACCACGGCCAGCACCCCTTCCAAATACCCCCGGAGACAGGCACTCGTCAAACTGAGCTGCGTCACCGCCCTCAGAATCAGAGGACATGACACCGTCCGACGACCGATTATGTCACTCTACAGTGTTGTCTGGGCCACTGCAACACACTTAAATGTCACTGTTCACTGTCCACAGCGCATTCTCGCGGCTCTCGCTCCGTCTGGTTACTGCACTGCTCGGTTGACGCACACCGTTTACCGCCCGGGCGCCCGCTCGCTCCGCCTCACTCGGCCAGAGGCACGCCGACCTTGACCGCAGGTCACGCCCCGCCGCCCAACCGGCCGGCTCGGCGTCCGCAGCCCGACGTGGGCGCGCCTGACATGATAGAGTGAGGTCTGAGGTGATTCGCCGGGAGTTTAGCCAGCCGTGGGCGCGCCTGAAATGATCAGGAGTGAGGTCTGGGGTGATTCGCCGGGAGTTTAGCCAGCCGTGGGCGCGCCTGACATGATCAGGAGTGAGGTCTGAGGTCTAGCCAGCCGTGAGCGCGCCTGACATGATAGAGTGAGGTCTGAGGTGGTTCGCCGGGAGTTTATCCAGCCGTGGGCGCGCCTGACATGATAGAGTGAGGTCTGAGGTGATTCACCGTGAGTTTAGCCAGCCGTGGGCGCGCCTGACATGATCAGGAGTGAGGTCTGAGGTGATTCGCCGGGAGTTTAGCCAGCCGTGGGCGTGCCTGACATGATTAGGAGTGAGGTCTGAGGTGGTTCGCCGGGGGTTTAGCCAGCCGTGGGCGCGCCTGACATGATCAGGAGTGAGGTCTGAGGTGGTTCGCCGGGGGTTTAGCCAGCCGTGGGCGCGCCTGACATGATCAGGAGTGAGGTCTGAGGTGGTTCGCCGGGGGTTTAGCCAGCCGTGGGCGCGCCTGACATGATCAGGAGAGAGGTCTGAGGTTTAGCCAGCCGTGAGCGCGCCTGACATGATCAGGAGTGAGGTCTGGGGTGATTCGCCGGGAGTTTAGCCAGCCGTGGGCGCGCCTGACATGATCAGGAGTGTGGTCTGAGGTTTAGCCAGCCGTGGGCGCGCCTGAAATGATCAGGAGTGAGGTCTGGGATGATTCGCCGGGAGTTTATCCAGCCGTGGGCGCGCCTGATATGATAGAGTGAGGTCGGAGGTGATTCGCCGGGAGTTTAGCCAGCCGTGGGCGCGCCTGACATGATCAGGAGTGAGGTCTGAGGTCTAGCCAGCCGTGAGCGCGCCTGACATGATAGAGTGAGGTCTGAGGTGGTTCGCCGGGAGTTTATCCAGCCGTGGGCGCGCCTGACATGATAGAGTGAGGTCTGAGGTGATTCGCCGTGAGTTTAGCCAGCCGTGGGCGCGCCTGACATGATCAGGAGTGAGTTCTGAGGTGGTTCGCCGGGAGTTTAGCCAGCCGTGGGCGCGCCTGACATGATCAGGAGTGAGGTCTGAGGTGGTTCGCCGGGAATCAGCTAACGTGCACCGGATATCATAAAGAGGTAGGCACGGGTGGAGTTTCCTATTCAAATGGTGGGGCCACTGGCCCACCAAATCTTGTCAGATTTGGAGGCCATCCGGCATTACAATGGCCATTTTCAGCTAAACCAAACCAAACAACCAAGCAAAATGACATTTTTCCCCACCAACTTTCTTGGAAAAGCTCCACCCATGGCTCACTGGTAGGGAACGGAACTGGAAACAACCGCGATAGTCGAGGATGGCTTCATTCAGAGTGGGTGGCAACTGGCAGTGATCACTCAGACATGCTAGTTCAACGAGGTGGTTTTGTCGTATCAAAACGAGATGAGGTCGGGATCAATGGCATCAAAATGGGAGCAAATCATGTATTTAAAGGATTATAGACGCATTTTGTTCCAAAATTATACCTCTTCTTCAAAAACTGCATTGATAATTGTACTTGAGCGAGTGGAACGACGTGAAATAACGGAAGGTAAGAAATAAATTATGCTGTCGTCATATTGTATTGTCATACACTGACGCATCTGCAGAATAGCCAAAAAGATGCATCTGCAGAATAGCCCAAAAGACGCATCTGCAGAATAGCCAAAAAGACGCATCTGCAGAATAGCCCAAAAGACGCATCTGCAGAATAGCCAAAAAGACGCATCTGCAGAATAGCCCAAAAGACGCATCTGCAGAATAGCCAAACAGAGCCCCACTGTCTGCATAACTGCTACACCCACTGCCGCCCAGTGTCCGGTGACAGTGTCCGGTGCAGAGGCAGATTACAGTGTCCGGTGACAGTGTCCGGTGACAGTGTCCGGTGACAGTGTCCGGTGACAGTGTCCGGTGACAGTGTCCGGTGACAGTGTCCGGTGCAGAGGCAGATTGCAGTGTCCGGTGACAGTGTCCGGTGACAGTGTCCGGTGACAGTGTCCGGTGACAGTTTCCGGTGACAGTGTCCGGTGACAGTGTCCGGTGACAGTGTCCGGTGCAGAGGCAGATTACAGTGTCCGGTGACAGTGTCCGGTGACAGTGTCCGGTGACAGTGTCCGGTGACAGTGTCCGGTGCAGAGGCAGATTACAGTGTCCGGTGACAGTGTCCGGTGACAGTGTCCGGTGACAGTTTCCGGTGACAGTGTCCGGTGACAGTGTCCGGTGCAGAGGCAAATGACAGTGTCCGGTGACAGTGTCCGGTGACAGTGTCCGGTGACAGTGTCCGGTGACAGTGTCCGGTGTAGAGGCAGATTACAGTGTCCGGTGACAGTGTCCGGTGACAGTGTCCGGTGACAGTGTCCGGTGACAGTGTCCGGTGACAGTGTCCGGTGCCGAGGCAGATTACAGTGTCCGGTGACAGTGTCCGGTGACAGTGTCCGGTGACAGTGTCCGGTGACAGTGCCCGGTGACAGTGTCCGGTGACAGTGTCTGGTGGCAGTGTCCGGTGACAGTGTCCGGTGCAGAGGCAGATTACAGTGTCCGGTGACAGTGTCCGGTGACAGTGTCCGGTGACAGTGTCCGGTGCAGAGGCAGATTACAGTGTCCGGTGACAGTGTCCGGTGACAGTGCCCGGTGACAGTGTCCGGTGACAGTGTCCGGTGACAGTGTCCGGTGACAGTGTCCGGTGACAGTGTCCGGTGCAAAGGCAGATTACAGTGTCCGGTGACAGTGTCCGGTGACAGTGTCCGGTGACAGTGTCCGGTGACAGTGTCCGGTGACAGTGTCCGGTGACAGTGTCCGGTGACAGTGTCCGGTGCAGAGGCAGATTACAGTGTCCGGTGAAAGTGTCCGGTGACAGTGTCCGGTGACAGTGTCCGGTGACAGTGTCCGGTGACAGTGTCCGGTGACAGTGTCCGGTGCAGAGGCAGATTACAGTGTCCGGTGACAGTGTCCGGTGACAGTGTCCGGTGCAGAGGCAGATTACAGTGTCCGGTGACAGTGTCCGGTGACAGTGTCCGGTGACAGTGTCCGGTGCAGAGGCAGATTACAGTGTCCGGTGACAGTGTCCGGTGACAGTGTCCGGTGACAGTGTCCGGTGACAGTGTCCGGTGCAGAGGCAGATTACAGTGTCCGGTGACAGTGTCCGGTGACAGTGTCCGGTGACAGTGTCCGGTGACAGTGTCTGGTGACAGTGCCCGGTGCAGAGGCAGATTACAGTGTCCGGTGACAGTGTCCGGTGACAGTGTCCGGTGACAGTGTCCGGTGACAGTGTCCGGTGACAGTGTCCGGTGCAGAGGCAGATTACAGTGTCCGGTAACAGTGTCCGGTGACAGTGTCCGGTGACAGTGTCCGGTGACAGTGTCCGGTGCAGAGGCAGATTACAGTGTCCGGTGACAGTGTCCGGTGACAGTGTCCGGTGACAGTGTCCGGTGACAGTGTCCGGTGACAGTGTCCGGTGCAGAGGCAGTGCAGAGGCAGACACCCCTGCAGGGCATTCTAGGGCAGATCGATCAAAACAATCTCGAAATAACACAATATATCTCATATTTCGATTAAACTATGTATCGGGGGTTATATGGGCTGTAGATTCACGCTGTGAAATTTTCAGCCTCGTCCTTCGAACAGTTTTCGAGTTATAGCCTCAGGCAACTTTGCAATATCGTGCAAAAGTATAATTTTCAGCGGGCAATATCCAGGGTCGCAGCCAGGGGGGGGGGCAAGGGTGGCAATTGCCCCCCCCGCCCCCTTACGGATCACAGGGGGGCCCGCCGAGATTGGCCCAGATACCATTTGCATTAGCTAAATGCCTTACAAAAAAGTCACAGAGGAGCCCTCAAACCAGGCAAGGGTCACTCTGGTGCATGTCAAGGGCCCTCAGAGACACTGAAGGACTTTCGAAGCCGGCCCAGGGAGCCTCTTGGGCATGTTCAGGGGCCCATTGAGCCCACCGAGGGGCCCAAAAAACTGTCCAGGGGCCTCTCGATCATGTCCAGGGGCCCATTGAGCCCACTCAAGGGTGCAAAAACATGTCCAGGGACCTTTCGAGCATGCCCTGGGGCCCATTGAGCCCACTCAGGGGCCCCAAAAACCTGCCCAGGGGCCTCTAGAGCATGCCCACTTGTCTAGGGGCCAATTGAGCCCACCCACGGCCCAACAAACCTGCCCAGTGGCCTCTCGAGCATGTCCAAGAGCCCATTGAGTTTGTTCAAGGGCCTCTTGAACCTGCCCAAGGGCAATTAGGCTGTTCAGGGGTCTTTCGAGCTTTCCCAATGGTCCATTGATCCTGTTCAGGGACTTATCGAACCTGCCCAGGGGCTATTAGTCTGCTTAGGGGCCTTTCGGCTTGCCAAGGGGCCATTGAGTCTGTTCAGGGCACCCTCAAGCTTATCCAGAGGGCCATTGAGTCTGTGAACGGGGCCCTCGAGCCTGCCCAGGGGTTGCTAGCCGTTACCTGGAGCGCCTGCTATAGCTGGAGCGCCTGCTAGCCGTGCTTGGCGCGGTCATAATGAGCGGTAATGTGCTGTACTCTGACCCACCTGATGCAATGTTTTATTGAGTTTCGAAATGGTTATTTGATAAGTCTGATGCGTTTTTGAATTCGGGGCGGAGGGGGGGGGGGAGCGGTGAGGGAAGTACAAAACAATTTAAAGGAAATAGTTCACCTTCAACATTAGTTTTAAACTGAGATAGCAGTTTTGTAGCCCGTGTTGGGAAACCCCTATCTGCAAGTTGTCTTGACTGAAAAGACTTTCCAGCCGAAAATATTTGATTTTTTGGCGAAGGAATGCGGTGCTGGCGAAAGAATGTTGTACTGGTTCTAGCCCGGGCAGAGGATATACCATCAGCCAATCAGCTTGCAGCTGGTGCTAGCAAGCGAACGCCGGCCGCCGGTTGGCACATCTCCAATGCGAGTCTATCCTTACGCGACTACTTTCGAATCTGATTGGCTGAACCATTTTTTACATTCGCGTGACGTCAGGACTCTGACTCAGAGAGTATGCATATAGTTTTTGTATAAACAATACAAATTTACGACCTTATGTCCTGAATCGGCGCGATATAAGGCCATTTTTGACAATATAAAAATAAATTGTATTAAAAAATATAATCAAATCGTGTTTGGTAAAAAATTTCAAGGTGAACGTCCTTTAACAATTTTCCTCTCAAGAGAGTGTGTGCTGCAATATTTGTCAGCCAGGGGCGTCGCCGACGGGAGGGTCGGGGGAGGTCTGGGCAAACTCCCCCCACTTTTAGAAGGCGGGGGAGGGTCGACCCCCCCCCCCCCCCTCACACACACACACACACACACACACACACACACACACACACACACACACACACACACACACACACACACACACACACACACACACACACACACACACACACACACACACACACGTTTTGAGGGAAAACAAATTAACAATTTATCGTACAAATTGCCTTTGCAGTGCAGTAAAAATCCAGCTATCTAGTGTCAAAAACTGGAAAATTTCGCGCCGCTTCGCGGCATGACGCAAGTTTCGCAATTTCTTATACAAATTTGGAAAATGGGAAAAATAATTTCATTAAGTGTCTGGCAGAGACTCTCCTTGGCGGTAATTGCTGGCCCCAGGGCCCATTCCCTTCATACAATATTCACGTTTAAGTTTCAAGCAGGCTACATGTTTAGCTAGTTTGCCGAGTTCCGAAAAAGGCGACGCGAACGCAAAGACGAGGAGATCGGCACCCGGAAGCTGCTACAGCGGTGCACAATTTGCTGGACCGAAGAGCTAATAGTGGAAACAGGCCAGGACCATCTCCCCAAGCTATCTCACCTCATGCGGTCTGGTTCCAATATTAACATTTCGTTTTCCAGGACCTAAAATTAAAATTTTCACGCCGCTTCGCGGCGTCACATCGGTAGGCATCGTCATAACGAAGCCATAGTCATCGTCATCGGTTTGTCGTAACGCTGAATTAAATGAATATCATGTTTAGCTTATTATCCTCTACAAGGCCCACTGCCTATATTTCTGGGTTTTATCAGGCAAAACCGTAAAAATTTCGCGCCGCTTCGCGGCGCTAACTAACAAGTACATACCTACCTCCTATAACATGAAAATCCACATAAAAAATGCTGCAAAGGCTGATGCTGATGTCTCGATGCTGATGCTGATCTATACACACGTATTAAAATAGGGGTACATTTTTTCGTCATTTCAGCCGCCCCCGCACTCAAAAGCTGACCCCCACCTGTTGTCAGCTAAGATAGGTTTTCTCTCCTGTACGTAGCAATACAAATTAGTAATGCGCTCAGTACAATGCCTACTGAGGGTCCTGGTCCAATCCAGCGCATCAAAAGTAGACGAAGAAAAAATTATAAAATGGGGGCCTCACAAAATAAAGTGGCCGAAATCCGTAGAGTTTTTCATATCCAGGGGTATTGTTTTGGGGTGGGGGCCTCTCCCAGGTGCTTGCCCCCCCTCCCCCCCCCCCCCCCCCTTCTGAAGGTCTGGCTGCGCCCCTGGCAATATCTCCCATCTAAATCATGCGAGAGATGCAAACCTATATACCATCATAATCATCATGAACCATAGATAAATATGATGTAATCATTTTTTTGAAAATGCAAAATTTTGGAAATTTCAACACGTGATCTTAGGTAAAATCACGTGATTTGATAAAGTGGCCATTTAAAATTCGGATTGTGTCATGCCAGAATCGACTTCGATACATAAGCCTTCGATGGTAAAAAAAAAAATGGAGATAGTTTTTTCTCTAAATATTTTATTTATAATTTTGTATTTGGAGAAACACAAAAAACATGGTCACCAGCACGTCTTAGGTAATAACTTTGCACGCAATTGTGCTAGAGAGCTCAATTCAACGGCAATATGCTCATCTCGTCGACTTGCTTCCAATGGTATATAACATGAACACTGTAGTTGCTCTGTGACCTCAAGGTCACGTGACCTGAGGTCATCCGGTGCAGTCCACGTCAGATCGACCAAGCCATAACACTCTACTTCTCATATTTCGATGAAACTACGTGCCAGGGTTATCTGGGCCGTAGATTTACGCTGTGAAATTATTCTGCAGCCATTTTAAACTGTGATAATGTAGGCGCACACAACAAACTCTGGTCATGGCAAGATACATCAACATACTGGACTTTCCATGGTGGTGTAGACAATACATGGAGTAGGTAAAAGTTGAATCTTCGGACACGTCCTAACCTCAGACTACATGCTATCAGAATGCAGACAATACCAACGCATGGTGATTTAGTGTGTCAGTATTGATAACCTTCTGATAGCATGAAAGCCAATGTTCTTATCCGAGCTTTGGGTTAGAGTGGGGCATATGACCAATGCAGTTGGTACTTGGTACAACCATAAGCCCCAATTGTCATCATCATGTGTCAGTGACACTCATGGAATTGACAGACACCTTTGGTGGCATAGTGGGGGAGAAATGTATATTTACAGCACTAATTACTGCAGTATTGACTGACAGAGTGCACTAACATTAGATTCACGACTGTAGCCTTGGTTTCAATGCATTGCTCTAAAATTATATGCACGACTGTGGCCTTGGTTTCAATGCATTTCAATGCATTTCGATGCTCAAATTATCAACCATAGTGCCAGGGGCCAGGATCAATTGATGGCATAGTGGGAGAGAAATATAAATTCAGAACACTCTAAAATTAGATTCATGACTGTGGCCTTGGTTTAAATGCTAATTATAGAACGGCCGGTAGCGTGTATTTTTCAAGTCTGGCTTATGGGTTGTAAGCCACCTGTGTGTGTTTTAGCTTCCAAGACACCGCCAGGTACTTAATTTCCCGGGCAACGCTGGGTACCCCAGCTAATAATATTAATATATGGCTTCTGACGATTATGTTGATATATAGGTTTATATGACTCGCATGAATTAGATGGGAGATATTGCCCTCTGTAAATTAGAGTTTTGCATAACATTATAAAGTTGCCCGAAGCTGTAACTCGAAAACCATTGGACGGACGGGGTTGAAAATTTAACAGCGTGAATCTACGGCCCGGCCCAGCTACCCCCGACACATAGATGTATCGAAATCAGAGATGTAGGGTGTTATGGCTTGGTCGATCTGTCATGGAATGCCCCCCCCCCCTCCCCCCTGTCATCATACACCCGTCACACACCCGTCATGCATCAGTCATACAACCGCCACCCCCCCCCCCCCCCCCCTCAGGACCGGACAAAGCGTCCTGTCCCTGTCACACCAGCGTCCAATCGCGGCATATTATGCCGCCCGGGCCGGTTATTGAAGCCGAGTCCGAATGCGCCAGCCGTCGTCTCAGCCGCGCCACTTCACGTGACAGGTGAGGTGAGACAATGACGGCGACAGATGGGCCAATATGAAGCGGACAGGGGCGGTGTAGCCGGCCTGCCGACTGTCACTGCTGCAATCTCAGGCGTTAGCAGTCTGAATATTGGTGGTGATATGTCAGTGTGCGGAGCTCAAACGAATTTTGAAGTAATACGATCCGCTGGATTTGATGTCATCTTGCAAAATAATTGGTGCAAGTACGCCATTCGAGAAGGCTTTTAATATTTTCGTGCAGTTCGTCAGTAGCCAGATTAACTCTGGTGGTGTTACATTGTAGTTGTTTCATCCATGTTCACTGGCGGATCCAGCCTCCCAATATGGAGGGGGCGATTATTTCACTGGGGGCCTTTCGGGTCCTGAGCCCCAGGGGCCTCCATACATGACCTAAAATATACCCCCATTTTTTCCCCCTTTTGCGGATTTGTGTTCAGTTTTGATCACATTGTTTTGGTATTCGAGTCTACAGACCACAATAGACCTTTTCAAATAAAAAGAGTAATGCAAATTTATTTTTACTATCGTATGAACACAAAGGCCATGCTAACTGCTAAGTAACGCTCACTACAACACCCTTCCCGCCTTGTGATGCGGAATACGACCACGCAGCAAAGCTCGATTATTTGTACTATCGTACTGATCAAACGTATTCTAAATTTGATATATGCTATTCTTGTGTGTAAGGACGTGTCATTTAAGTGCACAAATAAAATTGATGGATATTTGCCTCCAAATATCTCACATTTTGTCATTTTACATACTATTTTATAAAAAGAAGTTATTCGCTAATAACTTTTGACTGAATAAAGCTAGAAGGGCACGGTACACGACAGTGTGTTGTTATTATCAAGATGCGTTGAATTATGTGCAGCATGACCTCTTTCTGACATTTGATGACCTTGACCTAAGGTCAAGGTCATGGCGCTAGGTCACCTTTCCAAATTTGACCTACACGGGATGTTATATATCTTTGAACTTGTCTTGAAGATAGGAATTCATTGGTATTAAAATAATTGCGCGATCGTTGATGATTATAAAGCAAACTGGGACATTTTCGGTCTTTCTTTACACCGAGAAGGAAGTTATGAAGTTGCTATTTCACTTTTTTTTAAATAAATTTAGTCCAAATGTTTTTGAATGGATGGATTTCCAAGGTCAGGCCCCGCGCTAAGCATAGCTTGTTGCGCAGGTCCTGACCCCACCACCCGATCAAGCAATTCCTGGCGTCCAGCAGAATTTAGAAGCGAAAGTTTTACGTGCCCGACATACCTGGACACGGTCCGCCCCGCCCTCTGACGTCACCTGACCTTGAGTGCGACGCTGCCACCAGCCACAGGCCATCCCAGTCGGGGACAAATAGCGAGCGCCGAAGCGACTCGAATCCGGGCTGCCGCTACCGGGTGAGGTCAGAAGTCCGGCGCTCTCCCAACTGAACTACAGGGGTGGACTTCAAATTCAAATGAATTCAAAAGTTGCCATTGAAGATCAGGCGTTATTTAAACACATTCCAATTCCTCGCAACAAGACAAGTTTTAAGATATATAACATCGCCACATAGGCCACAATTGGAAACCTAACCTTGAGCCTTGATATTGACCTTAGATGAAGTTCATCAAATGTTAAAAAGAGGCCATACTGTATATCATTCAACGCGTCTTGACGAAAACAACAAAATGGTGTCCATTGTACCTTTTTATCTTTATTTAGTCAAAAGTTATTGGGGAATAACATCTTTCACAAAAGGAACGTAAATATGAACATTTGGCATATTTGAACACAAATAACCATAAATTGTATTTTTGTTTGAACGACACTTATTTACACTTAACAATAATAAAGTAAAAAATTGGAAATACTTTTGGCTTGGGTATCCCCCCCCCCCCCCCACAATTTTTGTTTTACTAACTTTGAAATTTAAGGTCAAGGTCATCAAATGTCAGAAAGAGGTCATGCTGCCGAGCATTCAACTCGTCTTGATGAGAACAGAAAAATGACGTTTACCGTAACATTCTAGTTTTATTCAGTCAAAAGTTATTAGCGAACAGCATATTTTTTCATATAAAATAGCATGTAAAATGACAAAATTTTCGATATTTGGAAGCAAATATCCCTCAATTGACACGTCCTTACACGTAAGAATAGCATAGCGAAAAATTAGAAACACATTTGAGAAAAGGTATCCAAAAAAGTTGTACAATTTCGAAAACGGACTAAATTTCGAAATTTTCGAAAATGAAAAAAAATCAACATCATCATGTTATAAAACAGCTCATTGCAATTATAAGGACATAAAATAAATATATATTGCTCTATAAATTCCCTGCCATATGGGCTGACAAAGATTGACCTGCACCGTGACCTTATAAAAATGCACGAGGCAATATCTCCGGAACCACTACTTGCATTGTAATACAACTTAAACAGCTCGCTTTAGCGCCCCAGATTACCCCATATACCAATTTTGGTCCAAATCGGTGACATGACGGTGTCATTTTGCACTTTGTTTGTGTCGATGTATTGTGGAATGCCCCAGCTACAAAAAGAAGAACATTGGGATTTTGTTTTAACTGAACCTAATACCAGTAGACGTATTCCACACACCATAGGTACAGGGACCCGCAGTTGCTATGGTACACACTAAGGTCAGGCTTACTTTCTCTTCTAGCGTATGTTTGACGGCGAATTAAGAAACGACCATATCCGATTTTTGCGCATTTCGGTGGTAAACACGGATTTTTGCTTAAAAGCAGCCAATGGATAAGGTGAGCCAATGCGTGAATATATCAATTTGAAGCTCTCAGTAATACGGTTGGAATGCATATATGGTCGTTTCTGAAAGGGACACTGTCTCTTTAATGTAAAATGTGATATTTTAAAGAGCAATCGCATCTGATTAGCACTATAAAGTCCGTTTTACGAAATTCGCGCCCAGTCGCCCAATATCATCGTTCACAGTTCGGTTTTCTTCCAGCCAATGACCTTGACGAGTCCGCTCACCACTACGCACCAAAATCAGTTTATTGCAGCATTGTGCAACAATTGTAAATAGTTATATTTTTTGCTTAAGTATTCTGTCGAAATTTGTAATGTCAGAAAAAAATGTAATGTCTTATTATGCCCGATTTAAGCCCAATGATTGGATTTAAAAACAATCCGAAGAGATAAGATTAATTCCGAAAGGATTGTGATTTTTCCGAAGGGATTTTGATTCAGACCGAGGTTTTGTGTGGCAACAACTCAAGTGCGCCAGATGCGTCAGTTTCGTATCATGTAGTTAACAGGAACCACAATGTATAAGTGCATTGCCGCCTCATCCAATTGTTGCAATAGCGTCAGCTGACGGTTGATCAGATGCAGTTAACTGGGACAAACGCTTCCATAATCCATATATGTAGTGGTGCGTAGAAATCGTAAACAGTTTTTAGACTCTTATGAAAAATCAAATGAAATAAATGATTGTTTTTTGCGCTACTTGGGTAAGCCTTTGATGACCATTAAAAATCATAAGTAGTCCTTAGGACTTGTTTAAGCCGGTTTTTGCGATATCATCCGATAGAGGCAGTGTCCCTTTAATTTGCCGTCAAACATACGCTAGAGGAGAAAGAAGTCGGACCTTAGTGTGTACCATAGCAACTGCGGGGGGGAGCGTACCTATACAAGGAAATTCACTCACGCGCTCCTTTGCCACCCAGCAGGCAGCAGACCAAAGGCTGTGACGCTGCGTGTCAAATTGTAACTTAGTTGGTTGTAAATCACTCCAAAATAGCGTCAGACGCGCCACTTTCCCTATCCCTACTGCTACCAAAATGCTACCAAATAGAGGAAACACGAACGAGGCAATTTTTTTCTCGCAAGAAGTTATTTTTTCGCAGGCAGTACCCATTTTGCATCGCCAGTTTCAGCAGATTTTGAGGGGGGCTAATTTCTATTGCCGCCCCTGTCGAGCTTGGAATGGGGGGGATTTTACCCCCCCCCCCCCTGGATCCGCCAGTGTCCATGTTAACGTTTTCATCCAGACATATCGATACTATAGAGTATATTTACTAGAATTATCACAAAATTTACCTAAAATGTAATTTAAGAAGAAAAAAATCGCGCAAGTGCGTTTGTTGTTCAGACAAATGCATGGCTGGATTATTCGCACTGCCTTGGTAGCTGTGGGTTGTTAAAGTTATGGCACAGGACAAATAATATTAAGTCCAAGCCCTGATCGCAGGCTTGGTCAAGAACAGTTTGTAGACGGTTTGATTGGTAGGCATGATTTATCAGCGAAAATCCGTAGGTACGTTTTCATGAAAAATTATTAAAAAAAACATCGCAGGCAAGACTCAAGAAAAACTTACAACGATGATTCAAATGACGCAAAAACGTTATTTTCCTTATTAGTCTAGGATAAAATCTGTCTGCGAGTACTAACGGCAGTTGATTCGATGCATCAAGACGAAGCACAGCTCGATGTCAATACCATTGTATATTGATCGAAGCACGGCTCGATGTCAATACCATTGTATATTGATCGAAGCACGGCTCGATGTCAATACCATTGTATATTGATCGAAGTCCGGCTCGATGTCAATACCATTGTATATTGATCGAAGCACGGCTCGATGTCAATACCATTGTATATTGATCGAAGCACGGCTCGATGTCAATACCATTGTATATTGATCGAAGCACGGCTCGAAGTCAATACCATTGTATATTGATCGAAGCACGGCTCGATGTCAATACCATTGTATATTGATCGAAGTCCGGCTCGATGTCAATACCATTGTATATTGATCGAAGCCCGGCTCGATGTCAATACCATTGTATATTGATCGAAGCCCGGCTCGATGTCAATACCATTGTATATTGATCGAAGTCTGGCTCGATGTCAATACCATTGTATATTGATCGAAGTCTGGCTCGATGTCAATACCATTGTATATTGATCGAAGCCCGGCTCGATGTCAATACCATTGTATATTGATCGAAACACGGCTCGATGTCAATACCATTGTATATTGATCGAAGCCCGGCTCGATGTCAATACCATTGTATATTGATCGAAGCACGGCTCGATGTCAATACCATTGTATATTGATCGAAGCCCGGCTCGATGTCAATACCATTGTATATTGATCGAAGCCCGGCTCGATGTCAATACCATTGTATATTGATCGAAGTCTGGCTCGATGTCAATACCATTGTATATTGATCGAAGTCTGGCTCGATGTCAATACCATTGTATATTGATCGAAGCCCGGCTCGATGTCAATACCATTGTATATTGATCGAAACACGGCTCGATGTCAATACCATTGTATATTGATCGAAGCACGGCTCGATGTCAATATCATTGTATATTGATCGAAGCCCGGCTCGATGTCAATACCATTGTATATTGATCGAAGTCCGGCTCGATGTCAATACCATTGTATATTGATCGAAGCACGGCTCGATGTCAATACCATTGTATATTGATCGAAGCACGGCTCGATGTCAATACCATTGTATATTGATCGAAGCCCGGCTCGATGTCAATATCATTGTATATTGATCGAAGCCCGGCTCGATGTCAATACCATTGTATATTGATCGAAGTCCGGCTCGATGTCAATACCATTGTATATTGATCGAAGTCCGGCTCGATGTCAATACCATTGTATATTGATCGAAGTCCGGCTCGATGTCAATACCATTGTATATTGATCGAAGCACGGCTCGATGTCAATATCATTGTATATTGATCGAAGCACGGCTCGATGTCAATACCATTGTATATTGATCGAAGCACGGCTCGATGTCAATACCATTGTATATTGATCGAAGCACGGCTCGATGTCAATACCATTGTATATTGATCGAAGTCCGGCTCGATGTCAATACCATTGTATATTGATCGAAGTCCGGCTCGATGTCAATACCATTGTATATTGATCAAAGCACGGCTCGATGTAAATACCATTGTATATTGATCGAAGTCCGGCTCGATGTCAATACCATTGTATATTGATCGAAGCACGGCTCGATGTCAATACCATTGTATATTGATCGAAGTCCGGCTCGATGTCAATACCATTGTATATTGATCGAAGCACAGCTCGATGTCAATACCATTGTATATTGATCGAAGTCCGGCTCGATGTCAATACCATTGTATATTGATCGAAGCCCGGCTCGATGTCAATATCATTGTATATTGATCGAAGCACGGCTCGATGTCAATACCATTGTATATTGATCGAAGCACGGCTCGATGTCAATACCATTGTATATTGATCGAAGTCTGGCTCGATGTCAATACCATTGTATATTGATCGAAGTCTGGCTCGATGTCAATACCATTGTATATTGATCGAAGCACGGCTCGATGTCAATACCATTGTATATTGATCGAAGTATGGCTCGATGTCAATACCATTGTATATTGATCGAAGCACGGCTCGATGTCAATACCATTGTATATTGATCGAAGCACGGCTCGATGTCAATACCATTGTATATTGATCGAAGTCTGGCTCGATGTCAATACCATTGTATATTGATCGAAGTCTGGCTCGATGTCAATACCATTGTATATTGATCGAAGCACGGCTCGATGTCAATACCATTGTATATTGATCGAAGTCTGGCTCGATGTCAATACCATTGTATATTGATCGAAGCACGGCTCGATGTCAATACCATTGTATATTGATCGAAGCACGGCTCGATGTCAATACCATTGTATATTGATCGAAGCACGGCTCGATGTCAATACCATTGTATATTGATCGAAGCACGGCTCGATGTCAATACCATTGTATATTGATCGAAGTCCGGCTCGATGTCAATACCATTGTATATTGATCGAAGCACGGCTCGATGTCAATACCATTTTATATTGATCGAAGCACGGCTCGATGTCAATACCATTGTATATTGATCGAAGTCTGGCTCGATGTCAATACCATTGTATATTGATCGAAGCACGGCTCGATGTCAATACCATTGTATATTGATCGAAGCACGGCTCGATGTCAATACCATTGTATATTGATCGAAGCACGGCTCGATGTCAATACCATTGTATATTGATCGAAGCACGGCTCGATGTCAATACCATTTTATATTGATCGAAGTCCGGCTCGATGTCAATACCATTGTATATTGATCGAAGTCTGGCTCGATGTCAATACCATTGTATATTGATCGAAGTCTGGCTCGATGTCAATACCATTGTATATTGATCGAAGTCTGGCTCGATGTCAATACCATTGTATATTGATCGAAGCACGGCTCGATGTCAATACCATTGTATATTGATCGAAGCACGGCTCGATGTCAATACCATTGTATATTGATCGAAGCACGGCTCGATGTCAATACCATTGTATATTGATCGAAGCACGGCTCGATGTCAATACCATTGTATATTGATCGAAGTCCGGCTCGATGTCAATACCATTGTACATTGATCGAAGTCCGGCTCGATGTCAATACCATTGTATATTGATCGAAGCACGGCTCGATGTCAATACCATTGTATATAGATCGAAGCACGGCTCGATGTCAATACCATTGTATATTGATTGAAGCACGGCTCGATGTCAATACCATTGTATATTGATCGAAGCACGGCTCGATGTCAATACCATTGTATATTGATCGAAGCACGGCTCGATGTCAATACCATTGTATATTGATCGAAGCACGGCTCGATGTCAATACCATTGTATATTGATCGAAGCACGGCTCGATGTCAATACCATTGTATATTGATCGAAGCACGGCTCGATGTCAATACCATTGTATATTGATCGAAGTCCGGCTCGATGTCAATACCATTGTATATTGATCGAAGCACGGCTCGATGTCAATACCATTGTATATTGATCGAAGTCCGGCTCGATGTCAATACCATTGTATATTGATCGAAGTCCGGCTCGATGTCAATACCATTGTATATTGATCGAAGCACGGCTCGATGTCAATACCATTGTATATTGATCGAAGCACGGCTCGATGTCAATACCATTGTATATTGATCGAAGCACGGCTCGATGTCAATACCATTGTATATTGATCGAAGCCCGGCTCGATGTCAATACCATTGTATATTGATCGAAGCACGGCTCGATGTCAATACCATTGTATATTGATCGAAGCACGGCTCGATGTCAATATCATTGTATATTGATCGAAGCACGGCTCGATGTCAATATCATTGTATATTGATCGAAGCACGGCTCGATGTCAATATCATTGTATATTGATCGAAGCACGGCTCGATGTCAATATCATTGTATATTGATCGAAGCACGGCTCGATGTCAATATCATTGTATATTGATCGAAGCACGGCTCGATGTCAATATCATCGTATATTGATCGAAGCACGGCTCGATGTCAATATCATTGTATATTGATCGAAGCACGGCTCGATGTCAATATCATCGTATATTGATAGAAGCACGGCTCGATGTCAATATCATTGTATATTGATCGAAGCACGGCTCGGTGTCAATACCATTGTATATTGATCGAAGCACGGCTCGATGGCAATACCATTGTATATTGATCGAAGCACGGCTCGATGTCAATACCATTGTATATTGATCGAAGTCCGGCTCGATGTCAATACCATTGTATATTGATCGAAGTCCGGCTCGATGTCAATACCATTGTATATTGATCGAAGTCCGGCTCGATGTCAATACCATTGTATATTGATCGAAGCACGGCTCGATGTCAATACCATTGTATATTGATCGAAGCACGGCTCGATGTCAATACCATTGTATATTGATCGAAGCCCGGCTCGATGTCAATACCATTGTATATTGATCGAAGCACAGCTCGATGTCAATACCATTGTATATTGATCGAAGCACGGCTCGATGTCAATACCATTGTATATTGATCGAAGTCTGGCTCGATGTCAATACCATTGTATATTGATCGAAGCACGGCTCGATGTCAATACCATTGTATATTGATCGAAGCACGGCTCGATGTCAATACCATTGTATATTGATCGAAGCACGGCTCGATGTCAATACCATTGTATATTGATCGAAGCACGGCTCGATGTCAATACCATTGTATATTGATCGAAGTCCGGCTCGATGTCAATACCATTGTATATTGATCGAAGCACGGCTCGATGTCAATACCATTGTATATTGATCGAAGCACAGCTCGATGTCAATACCATTGTATATTAATCGAAGTCTGGCTCGATGTCAATACCATTGTATATTGATCGAAGCACGGCTCGATGTCAATACCATTGTATATTGATCGAAGCACGGCTCGATGTCAATACCATTGTATATTGATCGAAGCACGGCTCGATATCAATACCATTGTATATTGATCGAAGCACGGCTCGATGTCAATACCATTGTATATTGATCGAAGTCCGGCTCGATGTCAATACCATTGTATATTGATCGAAGTCTGGCTCGATGTCAATACCATTGTATATTGATCGAAGTCTGGCTCGATGTCAATACCATTGTATATTGATCGAAGTCTGGCTCGATGTCAATACCATTGTATATTGATCGAAGCACGGCTCGATGTCAATACCATTGTATATTGATCGAAGCACGGCTCGATGTCAATACCATTGTATATTGATCGAAGCACGGCTCGATGTCAATACCATTGTATATTGATCGAAGCACGGCTCGATGTCAATACCATTGTATATTGATCGAAGTCCGGCTCGATGTCAATACCATTGTATATTGATCGAAGTCCGGCTCGATGTCAATACCATTGTATATTGATCGAAGCACGGCTCGATGTCAATACCATTGTATATTGATCGAAGCACGGCTCGATGTCAATACCATTGTATATTGATCGAAGCACGGCTCGATGTCAATACCATTGTATATTGATCGAAGCACGGCTCGATGTCAATACCATTGTATATTGATCGAAGCACGGCTCGATGTCAATACCATTGTATATTGATCGAAGCACGGCTCGATGTCAATACCATTGTATATTGATCGAAGCACGGCTCGATGTCAATACCATTGTATATTGATCGAAGCACGGCTCGATGTCAATACCATTGTATATTGATCGAAGTCCGGCTCGATGTCAATACCATTGTATATTGATCGAAACACGGCTCGATGTCAATACCATTGTATATTGATCGAAGCACGGCTCGATGTCAATACCATTGTATATTGATCGAAGCACGGCTCGATGTCAATATCATTGTATATTGATCGAAGCACGGCTCGATGTCAATATCATTGTATATTGATCGAAGCACGGCTCGATGTCAATACCATTGTATATTGATCGAAGCACGGCTCGATGTCAATACCATTGTATATTGATCGAAGTCCGGCTCGATGTCAATACCATTGTATATTGATCGAAGTCCGGCTCGATGTCAATACCATTGTATATTGATCGAAGCACGGCTCGATGTCAATACCATTGTATATTGATCGAAGCACGGCTCGATGTCAATACCATTGTATATTGATCGAAGCACGGCACGATGTCAATACCATTGTATATTGATCGAAGCCCGGCTCGATGTCAATACCATTGTATATTGATCGAAGCACGGCTCGATGTCAATACCATTGTATATTGATCGAAGCACGGCTCGATGTCAATATCATTGTATATTGATCGAAGCACGGCTCGATGTCAATATCATTGTATATTGATCGAAGCACGGCTCGATGTCAATATCATTGTATATTGATCGAAGCACGGCTCGATGTCAATATCATTGTATATTGATCGAAGCACGGCTCGATGTCAATATCATCGTATATTGATCGAAGCACGGCTCGATGTCAATATCATTGTATATTGATCGAAGCACGGCTCGATGTCAATATCATCGTATATTGATCGAAGCACGGCTCGATGTCAATATCATTGTATAATGTATATTGATGCAAACCATTCCACAGTAGGTCTGCATCAGCGGCGGCGCAATGAGGGATATCATTGTGGAGGGTATTACGTTTTATTTTGGAACGAGGACAATGACATCATTATTCTCTGTTTTATTCACAGTTGCTTATCTGATGAGAGTATCAGAGCGTGTATATATTTTCTCTGAAGAGACTCGCTAATAGTATTGCGTGCTGCAGTGAATAACTCCTTCATTTACGCTTTCGTCACATTGCAAGAAATGCTTCATGCATCTTGGCATCAATTGTATTCAGCCATTTTTAGCCCAAAGGGTATTCCATGATGGTGCGTTTCTTTCAAATATGCTTTAATCGATAACACAAATCTGTCTGGCTATGTGACACTACCTATATAAATGTAATCAACACATCTGTCCTTCAAGCAATATCCATTGTGTGGCCGCTCTCTCTCTCTGACGTCACCCCGCACAGATACAAGCCGGGTCATTTGTTGCGCCTCAGAGGTACAGACGCACCCTGGGGCGGCAGTCACGGCCCGCTAATTTGCCGCGACAACAGCGTCATTTATCAGTGTTAGCCTGGGGACGTCGGCTGTCGTCACCGTCTACGGAGCGTCCCGCGGCGCGCGTCCGTCGCTCAGACCCCGCCTCAGTCGTCATTAGGAGGCAGCGCGCCGCCGGAGACCCAGTCTTCAACTGAAATGCCCCGGGGCAAAATGCGACTAACGATGTTACGTAGGTCGGCGCCGGGCGATCATAGATCGGCTCCCATTGCTGCTGCTGCTGCTGCTGCTGCTGCTGCTGCTGCTGCTGCTGCTGCTGCTGCTGCTGCTGCTGCTGCTGCTGCTGCTGCTGCTGCTGCTGCTGTCGTCGTTGTCGTCGTCGTCGTCGTCGTCGTCGTTGACATGAAGAGGGGTAGACGAACGTGGAATGAACAACGTTGGGAGGCGGTCTGTAGCTACCACGGCACCTCACTTTTTGGAAAGGATAAAGGGACAATCCCAATTGTCCATTACTACAGTTAAGTTCAAGTGGCCAAAGAAGTTGTATGCTTCCATGGAAATTATACTTCCTTGTTTTGTCTGGTTCGTGTCAATATATAAAATGTTATTGATGCTAAGCGTGGTAGATACAATGTTTTCAGAGGAAACATTTGAGAATAATTGCACTTGGAAATAATAATGATTGATGATAGCTTTTAATTTGCAAAATTTGCTTTGGAGTATTCGTCATTTTGGGCCCACATCCCGGTCATGTTAAGTATCACAATAACTGTACATTTGAAACCATAAGGTAAATTAAAACACTTAATATGTCTTGTCTATGTTGACGCATGGACAAAACTGGCCTATAGGCTGGTTTTTGACACCCCTACATTTTTAGGCGTTTCCGTGCCTCTGTCGATTATAACAGTGGCGGCGCAGCCTCTCACACCACCTCTTCATGACGCTCGTCAATGCCATTGCAAGTCTCGGTATATTTCAGTACCAGCTAGTGGGTAAATCCCCTTTCAGCTTACATCCTATGATTCTGGATCCTTTTGCAGTTATTCGCCAAATAATTTATGTAAATTGGAACACAGAATTAATGCAAATCAGAACACATAACTAATGTAACGCTGAACTGTCTGTTGCATCGAACCGAATCCAGTTGATCCAGAGCAATATTCACCGTTCTGCGCACCATTTGAGGCGACGGTTGCGAGAAGCACTTGTAGCCAACTCGTTAGCTGGGTTATCCCCGTGCTGGGGCTGTCTCGGAGACGATTACGAGTAAAGTGCCGATAAAATCGAGCAGTTCCGACCGTGTCAAATGGAATGGAACGTATTTCGGAAATGATGAAGATAAAGAGAATGATCGGTGACTTTTTATTTCAGCTGAGACACGTTGGGCCTGTAGGATCATTTGCTCTCTGATTGATTATGTCACATCCTATGTATTCTGTTTCCATCGCAGCATGTAGGGAATGCGCCTTAGCATGCTCCATATGCGTCATTCATTTAAATGACGCATACATCAAAGTTTTTAGTTTATATCCATGTTGAATTTACATTTTTAGTAACAAGATAATTAGGGAAAGACATAATATGGAGTTATAATAATAATTAATTATTAACTAGAAGGCCTGAAATGTATATGGCCATCCATTTATATAGCCATTTCTTTATATAGCCAGCTAATTTATATAGCCAGGCAATACGTTCGATGCCCATTAACCGGTCCGATTTAGGTATTTATTTTAATAAAACCATTTATTTATATAACCATTTATTTATATAGCCATTTATTTATATAGCCAGCTAATTTACATAGCCAGCCAACACGTTCAATGCCCATTAACCGGTCCGATTTAGTTATTCATTTTAATAAGAACATTTTATTTTTATAGCCAGCTAATTTATATTATAATATTTGATATCCCGTTTTATAAAAAGTTCGGATGCCTGCCGGAATCGTACCCGCTTAACTCACTCAGTAATCAGCGACGCTACCCACTTCACCACCGACGCGTACCGCTGGGCGTCCATTGTTAAACGTGTTAATAAATATTTTACGTTTGTATTCCTCATAACTTAAAGGGAATGTTTCACCTTTGTATTGGTTTTAAATTGAGAGAGCAATATCCTTGGCCGTTATTGAAATGTTGTAAATACTCAAGTCATTTTCCCCAAAACTTAGCCGGTTTTTAAATTTATAAAAATTCAATCTTCAAATTTCAAATTCAAATTCAATTTATAGTTTGCAAATGGGGTCTAGGCTAGTGCCGCCGCTGATTAGCTGACAGCGACTTTTTTCAGCCAATCCCACTTTCTCAGCCAATCAGCGGTGGTCTAAAGCTCAATAATGACGTCTCATCTCAATCTTTTTTTTATAAAATGTGTAAAGTTAAGTGACTTTTCGAGATAAAAAATATCACCATCGTTTTCAGCAGCACTTGCTTCATATTTTCTATTACAACCAGCGTATATTTGACAACTTTCAGAAAGGTGAAACATTCCCTTTAACTATTAGCCGGTGGCGGAATATTTTACGTGGATAGCATAGGACACATTGATTTATATAGGCAGCTAATATATATATATAGCCAGCCAATTCATTCGCTGCCCATTTCCCGGTCCGATTTATATGTTATGAAAGGCGCCCGCTGTCGGCCGTGCGAAACTCACACTCGCCGGCCAAGGTCGCTGGCCGTCAGCTAGCGCCTCTGACGGCGGACGGCAAACTAATATTCCCGGCCGCCGCCGTCGCCTGGCGAGTCCCGGCGAGTCCGCGTCTTAGCGTCAGGAATTATTCACGTTTGTCTTCATCATAAGGTATCTATTAGCTAGAAACGAAATATTTTGGATGGATAGTGGTCAGTAAAGACGGCGCTATCCGGGTGTATATGGTTTGTATGTGAAAACTCGTCTTCGTGTTATCCTTTGATCTTTACGGCGTTGGGAAGAATAGCATGGTAAAAAAATATTGCAAAAATATTGCAACGCCTGTCAGCCTGCCTAAATATTACTCAAACAGCTTTGTGATACGATATAATTTAAAGAGGGTACCTTCGCCTGCACAGTGGTGAAGTCTCATTGTTCTACGTCCAACAGTTTCCGAGTACCGATTTAAATACTGAAAATGCCACTTTTTATGTAAGTTGTCATAACTTTAGACTTGAAATAAGATTTGCGCTGAACGATATGTGACACGCCAGGCCAATGTACTCTCTGTCGAATCGTGTTTATCGCATGTCGCTGCGACCATCGGTTCCCGAGTTATCCGCCCGGAATTGACGCGCGTTTGGCCGTTTTCGTCGATTTGTGAATTTGGCCGTTTCCTATGTTAAACCAACGACACAGTTGTCGCCAACACAGTGGCCGACACGTATGTCGAATCTTGTTGAAATGCTAATACGATGGTGCGCCTCTGCCACCGGACCTGCGTGCCAAATTGCACGCACCTAGCTGCAACGGGTGCCGAGTTATTAGCCTATTTGTGTATGACCGTTACGTTATTTGATTTCCACGTACCACGCACGGACGGACGGACGGACATCTTATAATTAATAAAATAATATCTGGACTTTATCCACAAGAGTTAATTAAAGGGAATGTTTCACCTTTCTGAAAGTTGTCAAATATACGCTGGTTGTAGTCAAAATAAATGCTGTTGAAAACGATGGGTTTTTTTCACTCGAAAAGTCACTTAACTTTATACAAATTAAGTTTGTTTAATTTGGGCTGATGACGTCATTATTGAGCTATAGATCGACGCTGATTGGCTGACAAAGTGGAATTGGCTGAAAAAGTGGCTGTCAACCAATCAGCGGCTGCACCAGCCTGGGTGCATTTTGCAAATGGTAAATTAAATTGCTTAAAAACGGTTAAGTTCTTGGGAAAAATGACCTTAGTAATTTAGACATTTCTATAACGGCCCAAGATAATGGCTATCTCAGTTTAAAACTAATACAATGGTAAAACAGTCCCTTTAAGTCGTTCGGACTTGGAGCCTTCGATATGCATTTTATATATCTTCGTCAGCGATCGTTCGTAAGAATTGCGTTAAATAGGTATGTACATCTGTCACGTGTTTAAGCTATGTTTCCATTTATTAATGCAACGGTCCTGTAAATTTGCTCTGTAATCTGCTGTAACCTATTTAACGCATTTCTTACGAACGATCGCTGACGAAGATATGTAAAATACATATCGAAAGCTCCGAGTCCGAACGACTTAGCTCTTGTGGAGAAAAGAGAAAGTCCAGATTAATAATTAATTAAAGGGAGTGTGCCTACTGTTTTGAAATGTCACAAATATTTGTCATACGGTAAGTAGCTATTGGTTTGATTGTTGTATATGATGAAATTCACATCTGGAGCCCCTTTAGTTGAATTTTCACTTATATTGTTTTTTTGCTTATTTTTTGTTTCGATATCTATAAAACGATCGCCACTATGGTGATGTTATGTAACACGGCGCACATAAGACAATACAATTACGGTCACATCATGCAAGATAGAAAGACTGGTTTTGCACAGCACGTTCTTGCCACTGTGAACTTTATTATGTGCAAGTTTCGTAGCTCTAAATTAATATCTTCTTCAAAAAATGTCATCGGCCATCATCGAAACGGCCATCATCGAAAAACATGATGGCCGTCCAATTTCTGTTCGGCTGCTGTTGTCAGCGTGCACGAGCTGTTTTGTTGAATTGCTATTGGCCGGCGCTAGCAATATGCTAGCAGTTTAATCGATAGTTGCAGTGCTTCTAGTAGCGGAAGCCCTCTGGAGTCTACCCGATAACTTTTTGCTCCCAGCAAGTTCCTGGAGTCTTTGGAATATCTCAGCAACTAGGGCGAATCTGGAGAAACGAAGTCATGGGTCAATTCAGAAAATTATGTTCTATAGACCAGTGTCAATAACCCCAAATAAGCGATGTGAGTAGGCACACATCGCTTATTTGGGGTTAAGAGGATTAAGAGGAAGGATTTGGGATAGGGATAGGAAGGATGGGGTTAAGAGGATTAGGGATAGAACATTGTGAGTTTGTTTTGCCTTTCAGAAGGGTCACTCTTAAGCAGGCATGTGACCGGATCATAAGTTATGGATCTGTTCAAGATTAGATGCATGTATTAACCTTCCCAAGTTCAAGCAAAATACCGAAATGTCACATTGACGTATATCACAAAGCAATTTCCGCAAACATTACCAAACAATTGTAGATCAATTTCCCTTGAGCTTTCACCACATACCTGCCTCAAAACCTTCTCACATCTGAAGAAAACTACGCCTTCAACGTTATGGCCGTGCTTCTCAGCGACATACCTGCACATCTTCCTCGGTGGACATGAGTAACGCCGTCCCCCGCCCATCCACCTCCCCCTCCACACACACACACACCACACACACCCCTCCCCCGCGCCTGTGCGACCGTGTGAAGACGGGCGGGCGGTGACAAAACTGACGCGGCTGTCACCATGCGGCGGTAATGACACACATTCGTCACCGCGCGGCTTTGTGTGCCAGTCGGGACACGCGGTCAACGTGGCGCATTCGCCGCGCAGGTGTGCCATGGATTACACGTCAGCCACCGACGAACGGACGGTCCGATGTCCGATGTCCGATGTCCGATGATTCGTCCGATGACACCGTCCGATGTCGGATGATGTGTCCAATGACACCGTCCGATGTCCGAGGATGTGTCCGATGACACCGTCCGATGTCCGATGATGTGTCCGATGACACCGTCCTATGTCCGATGATGTGTCCAATGACACCGTCCGATGTCCGATGATGTGTCCGATGACACCGTCCGATGTCCGATGATGTGTCCGATGGCACCGTCCGATGTCCGATGATGTGTCCGATGACACCGTCTGATGTCCGATGATGTGTCCGATGTTCGATGATGTGTCCGATGATGTGTCCGATGACGCTGACGCTCGCTGACGGTGATTTCAATGACGTCGATGACGGCAGTTGACTTGTATGTCAGACACCGAGCACAATGAATAATGCAGGCAATCAGCCGCTATGCCATCATCGCATACACGCACCGGCGGGATAGCATTGTTTTGTCGCAAGCTAGTGTACGGTTACAGAGACTGTTCAAGTGTCCAGTGTCCAATGTCCATGACAACGGCAACTCACGGACTCATTGGACCAGAACAAGTGATATGGCAGGGCATATGCCCTAATCCCCCTGCCTGATGCACTATTCCAGCTTGATAACTCCAGCTCACTCTGACGTGGCGGGCTTTAACTCCGATAACCTAAACTTCGGCCGGTGTTATGCTGGTTTGTCTGTCATTCATACCTGTTTCTATATTGTATTAGTAACGTAGCGTTTATATTCATTTTAGCCGGTGTATGCCCGTCAGCCTGTTGGCGGCGCCTGACCACCGGGCCCTTACTTTCGGGGGGGGGGACGCTGCTCCTGCTGCCAGATGCATGTCATCCGTCACTGGCTTATCGTTACGTCATCGGTCCGTCATCAGCCCCAGCGTGACGTCACGCGGGGAGAGATGACGCAGCTGGAGGCCTGACATGACGGCTCCGGATGGCAGCCCATGTGGCGGCCTATATGGCAGCCCGTATGGCAGCCCCGGGCAGTGGTGGATCTAGGTTTTTGAGTTTGGGGGGGCAAAATTCAAAAAATTCTCACACAATTCTGAAAACTCATCGGATTTCGCTTGCTTATGCATTGATAGCTGATTTAAAGTAAACTTTCCTTAGTAAAAGTTGCTTAGATTTGCTTCTATATCAGGAAATGTGTCAATTTTGCGCCGATTTCAGGCGGTTGGGGGGGGGGTGGCAATTGCCCATTTTGCCCAACCGTAGATCCGCCACTGGCCCCGGGTGGCAGCCCATGTGGCGGCCTATATGGCAGCCCGTATGGCAGCCCCGGATGGCAGCTCGGTTTGACTGCCTGAGATGGCTTCCGGTATGTAATCTCTACTGAATATAATAGGGCAAGTGAAGCAGTAAGTTTCCACTAGTTATGATGTGTGTTGTTGCTCGTCTCATCACGTCACTGATCGTATATGACGTCAGTGACGTCACGCCACTGATCGTATATGACGTCAGTGAGTGTTGAACGGCTGGCTTGCATTTGAGTTTAATGAACTCGCAACAGGAAAAAATGTGTATTGTAAACGCCTCTCCATTATCAATGTGTTTCAGGCAGTTGCCGATTCCAATTTGATTTATTTAATCACCTTGATCAAAACGTTGTAAATGGGAATAATGCCATTTATGTGCAGCATGAAACATAACATTGGGGGACAAAACAATATTTTATCTGTTGTTTAGTCTCATTGTTTGAAAAGGGAAAGCATTAAAACAGCTTCCTCGTAATCTGGTCTGCATGGTCAGGGGGCTACTGCAGCTATGTGTTTATTTTGCTCAATTTATATCGTAAGGAACTGGGTAATAGGCCATTCCTTTGATATCCTTCGCTGACTGTTTTATTGTATTAGTTTGTTTGCCTCCCAAGGCTTCAGTGTCAGCTGTGCCGAGTGCTTTACCCGTCTTATTACGGAAATCTGAATAAATGATACCTGTGAGAGTGAGAATCACCGACGAAGCAGTAAACTTCAAAGCGCATAAATCCTCAGAAAATCACGACCTGACTTCAGAGTTCAGAGTGTCGAGCGTAGCTGAAACACTGTGGCAGTCTTTCGATTTCAAGCAAGTTCAAATCACGTAAAAGGTGCGCTAAATTTGTCTAAAAATCGGAATGCATAATATTGCATATCATATCAGTATATAGGACAATGGGAATGGGGAGCATATATAAAAGGTTATCGACTTGCTGCTATGGTGCATGAGCGAACGAGATGTGAAATAAGCTGGTCGTTAAACACAGTCAACAGTTATTTCAGTTGTATTCTGTATTACCTTAAACATATATACACTGGTAAAAATGCATATACGCGTCATTCAATAAATAATAAATATGTAAATATCAGGCGTAATAGATTACTCATTAACACTCAATAGGTAGAACAAATACAACCAATGAACTCATCCAACCACCTGTGGCGAAAAATACATTCGTATCTCGCGAGAATATCATCAATCAAGTGGCATACAAAATAGATGTGTCTCCGTCTCATTACAAATGGCTTGGATCGCACCGAATAAATATAGTCGAAATTAATTACTGAGTGGTCGAGTTAGGCCATGCGGGGGTCGAGACAGGTGACTCGGTTCGGGTCGAGACAGGTCACTCGGTTCGGGTCGAGACAGGTCACTCGGTTCGGGTCGAGACAGGTCACTCGGTGGTGGTCGAGACGGGTGACTCGGTGGTCGAGACGGATGGCTCGGTGGTCGAGAAAGGTGGCTCGGTGGTGGTCGAGACGGGTGACTCGGTGGTCGAGACGGGTGACTCGGTGGTCGAGACGGGTGACTCGGTGGTCGAGACGGATGGCTCGGTGGTCGAGACGGGTGACTCGGTGGTGGTCGAGTTAGGCCACACTGGGGTCGAGACAGGTGACTCGGTGGTGGTGGAGACGGGTGACTCGGTGGTCGGCACCGGTTCTGTGCAGTTGACATTGTCCCTGAAGTCGCACTGGTCCGTGTCAACATTGAAGTAGAGTCCGTCCGGGCAGGTGAGCAGATAGGGCAGCCCGTTTGAGCACAGGTAGAACTGTGAGCAGCTCTGGTTACTGGCCAGGAACACGGGCTGGTCGGGGTCCGAGTGGCGGGGACAGTCGGATACCGGTGCTGCCAGGAGGTGGGCCGGGACAGCCGCCAGGACGGCCACAGTCAGCACGGCACACAGGTCACGCACCATCGTCCTGAAACAGCGGAGAGACATGATTAATGGCACACGCACTGAAGGAGCTTCACATGGGAGGAATTTGGTTAAAATCTTATCTTATGTATTTAATGTCGCCATAGGAATAATTTACGCAATGGGAACAAATAGACGGCGGCAATATAATATACGACTTATAGTTGTATTTAATTGTTAGTTCAGCGTCGTGAACATGGAGAACAATGACAGTTTTGTCCATACTTACTTTCGAAGGATTTAATATAGAACACAAGTCAAACGAATATACGTTGCCTGAGCTCGATCCGTCTCGCCTAGCAAGACGTCCCCTTCTTGCCTCTCTCCGCCAAGCACCTAATGCCAGTATCATCCACCAAAGCTGTATTTATACTGCCCCGTGTTCCTATCTGGCCAACTGGGCCGGATCTTGATCAGGACATTCCACTTGCACACAGTATTCGGAGGAAGGCAGCTTCCTTCACGTGAGATAGCCAATCATCTCGTGTTTGCCGTACCGGACTGATAGACACTCAATAGCGCGATATGACGTCATAGCCATGCATGACAAGGTTTCTATAAAGACAACAATAACAGCTATGATGTCAGACTGATAACATGCGAACTTTCTAATGCTGGGGGGTACATTTTACCCCCCCCCCCCTCCCGCATTTTCTCAATAAATTGAAAACCATGAAAGTTATTGAAATGAAACTTTCGGTACCTTATGCTGCATCAATTCTACGTCTTCTGACTAAACTGTATTCAAATTGGTCAAGTATTTTGGAAGATAATGACGTTTTAGTGATGTCATGTCAAACCATTTTTGGTGGAAAAACGTGAAATGTTTGTAAAATCGTAACAAATAGAGTTTTGATGCAAATCGCAAAACCTAAAGGGCAAAAGAAAGGAAATAACATTCTATTCTAAATACCTATCTCGGACTTTCAAGTTTTTGGATTTTGGAAACCCAAAAAGTCAAAAAAGATTTTCTTGGAAACATTTCCACAAAAGTATTTTTTTTAAAAAGATATTTAAAAAATCGGAAGAGATATTAGAGAACCAAGTATGGACGATATGCAAACCAAATTTCAAAGCAATATCTTCATTTTCACTGACTTATGGCTCCCTAAGTATAAGTAACTCATGACGTCATTTTCTGAAAATACGTTTGTTTGGCTTTTAGTGACCAGATACAGACAAATAAATGCCACCGCTGTATTTCTGAAACAAAGCTGGTCTGGACGCATGCCTTTTTTTAGATTAATCAATTTTAACTTTTGACATTTTTGTGACCTGACCTTGACCTAAGGGCCATTATATGGGGTCAAGTTGTGAAAATGGTCACTACTATCGAATTATACGTGTAAAATAACCAATACAACATGTGTTGTATGGGTTTCGTAGAACTGTGACCTTTTGTGACCTGACATTGACCTTGACCTTTGCTTATAGTTTCACTTTCGCTTATACGGGAGATGAATGATACCTTTAAGAGCACCTTGTACGATAATGGTCGCTATCTAAGGCTGTGGATGGAAAGTATGGCCCAAAAGCTAAAATACCTTAGGTTTTTTTATATGCCGCCACCCATGAACAGGTGACCAGGAAGTGCCCCCTCCCTCTATCCCAACGACGCACATCACCTTACGTGAACACCAGAAAACAAAAGAGAAAATGTCGCGACACTCCCAGCTATGAAATGGAATAATAAAATAAAAAAGCCAATGAAGAGAGGAGGGCGGTGGTGTGTTAGCTGTGGTAAAAAAGAAGGCAGAAAGTAGTCGCTGCTGAAATCAGCAAGCGACTGCCCCCCCCCCCCCCCCCCACTACGCCCCCTGGGAATAGTACATTCTCACATTTGCACATACATAACCAAGTTAGTAAGGATCACAAGGGTTTGTCTCACTGTCTGCTGCCCCGATCTTGTTGGTATCAAGAAAGGTTTGCCAGACAGTGAGACAGGATACACTTTCATTCATACAAA
>JAXIVJ010008640.1:50000-54613 GCA_036785665.1 Chirona hameri
CACCATATTTTTTAAGTTTTGCTATAAGTATGTTCGAATTAACTGTATCAAAGGCCTTTCGAAGGTCCAAATAGATGCCACATGTTGCATTTCCTGTTTCAAAGGCCTTTTTAATCTTTCCTTGCAACAACACGAGTGGCATGTATGTAGATAGGCCTTTCTGAAAACCAAATTGAGAATTGCTTATGAGATTATTCATAGTTAGAAAGCTAGTAAGCCTGATATATATTACCTTCTCAAGAATTTTGGAAATATATGGAAGTATGCTAATTGGTCTGTAGTTGTTAAACATCTGTTTTGCATTTGCTTTATATATTGGTTTGATCATGGCAATCTTTAGTTGTTTAGGAAAAACACCGTTACTTAAACATATATTTACTAGATGGGTTAACTGATTGATGATGCTGATATATGTTTCTTTGAATATTTTGGCATTTATTCCGTCGATCCCTGCCCCAACATTTTTCAAGTTAGTTATAATGGATTTTAGTTCATCTACACCAATGATCTCAAAATCAACGAGTGGTGAGTCTGCAACTTTGGTAATATTAATGACAGGGTCTTCCTCTGTAGGAGGAATTTTCTCTTGTAGTTTTTCACCAATAGATGTGAAAAAGTTGTTGAATTCGTTTGCAATTTTTGGGGGGTCTTTTATCTCCTCGCCTAGCATTCCTTGGAAGCATGATGGGCACTGAAACTCTTGGGTTTTGCCCTTACTTACGCTTTTGATTATGTCCCATATTTTACGAGGATTTGCTTTATGCTTCTCAAGTTCCGTTTCAATGAACTTACGTTTGGCTGCTTTTATGATATTGTTTAATACGTTTCTATAGTTTCTATATTTGCTTTCGTTTTGTTCAGTTGGATATATGCATTTGACGGCAAAAAGCTCATGGCGTCTGTTAATGGATGAGAGAATCGCTGGGGTGATCCAGGGATTTACTGGGGTCGACTTTCGATTTTGTTTGATTTTAAAGCTAAATTTTTCAATCCCGTCTGTGTATGCCTGCAGTAATTGACTACAGGCCAGTTCAGGGTCTGATATGTTTGTGAATTCCGCCAAGGATTCTACTAAGTGACTTTTTAAGTCATTTATTTTCCTAAAGTTAAATATTGTACGACGTTCTATTGACTTAGTGGCAGGTTTTGAGACTGGAGTATTACATGTAATATATACTGGAAAATGATCTGAACAATCATCAAAAATTATGTGGGATCTATCAATCAAGTCAATATTATTGGAGAATATGGTATCAATAAGTGACCATCTATTTTCTGCTAGTCTGGTGGTCTTACAGATTGTAGGTAGGAAGCCATATACAAGGAAAATACTGAGAAAATCTTGAACAATATTGTCCTCGTCCGCTTTGAAAAGATCGAAGTTGAAATCACCACAGATAATTACTGTGGCGTTCCTTGATGTAATGTTTTTTAAACAGATCTCCATTTCAGTCAGGAAAATGGCGGGATTCAGTTTGGGTGGTCGATAGACCTGGCCCACTATGAATTTAAGTTTGGGATTTACTCTGCATTAAAAAAAAAATCGATTCTGAGCAAGTCAGATTATTGCCAGTTATAAGTTCTGTTTCAATATTATTCTTTATAAATATAGCCACACCCCCACCTTGGGAACCATCCCTACTCTGAAAGAAAGATTTGTAGCCCTCAAGGCATCTTGTCGATTCAATGTCATGAGTTAGCCAAGTTTCGGACACACATATGATGGACCAGTCTATATTTGATCTTTGTATAAATAGTTGAAATTCGAGCATCTGAATTTCAACTATTTATACAAAATTTCAACTATTTATACATGCTCGAAGGTTTGACCCGTTGACCTGATCTGACCTGACACGTGACCTTATTTTAAGAATTTCGGGTCTGCAATATATTCGTCTCCATGAGAGCTTTCGATCGCCGCCTTGCGCGTCTCGCTGCAGTCATTGTTGGTTCGGTAGATACGAGGGGGGTGTAAAATGAACCCCCCTCCCCCTCCCCAGCGCCGCGCGTTCGGCTGGAGACCCCAGTGCCGCGCGGGTTAAGCGCCATCTGCGCGGTGACGACGGCGGCGGAGCTACGTAATCTGTCGGCCACTGTGGTTGGAGTGTAGGCAGTATGTGTGTGTTGTGTGTGTACGCATGTGTGGGTATGTGTGGGTGTGTGTGTTTGTGTGTCTATTTACTTTTCATGTACACCGCTTTAGTCACTAGTGAGGGGGCGAAATAGCCACGAGTTTATCGTGGATGGTTCTAATACATGTCTTGACTTACTGTCACGTCGTCACCAAGAGTAGTAAGTGATTCAGATGCTCGAAGGTGAAAATGATGATCATTAGAACCCTTTAACAAAACTGAATATCTCACAGGACATATAGGCTAGGAATATCTTTAGAAAATACGAAATACAACCAGAGCTACAACGTTATCTTCAGCGGAAGTATATGTGAATGTATTTGTGTAAAATATTCAACGAAGGATTTGGCATGAAACTCTTCGTACCACAACCGGTATCACTGTCCCGGCTGGATGTACTAAAAATGACTGAATGTGAATGAGTTTGAGGTTCCAATTTCACTATTTCCATATGTTTGGTGACGGTGGGCGTTAATCGGTAAAGCGCACAAACAAGATACATGCTGATCCAGTAGCAGCTGGCAAGGATGTGATAGGATCGTCTCAAGCAAAATGTGGAAAAACGAGAAAGTGCACATTTCCAGCTTCAACATCAATTTATAACATCCGTGCATGCTGGTAGGGTACATACCCAGGACGACTTGGGATGGGAGGACGGAGTAGGTTGATGGGCGCGGGTCACAAAATATCAGAGCAGGTTGCAGCTGCTCTTTGCCATGGTCGGCGGTTATGCAACTATTAACATATTTCCGAAGCATAACGTAACAGACCTATTACAGTCGTTCGGCTTTACTTCGCTATTAATTATACAAACATTGTATGTGCATTTTTTTTTTTTTTTGTTAAGCGAATTGTAGTTGCTAAAAACATAAAATGCATTTTGGAAAGATAAGAATGGCAACTTTTACTCCAACTTTCGGGGGGGGGCAAAAACATACTTTTGCCCCCGACTTTTCGTTTGGGGAGGGTAATTTCCCATTTTGACCCCCCCCCCCCCCCCCCCTGGATCCGCCTCTGGTTCAATGTCTCCACGCCGCACGCATACATGTTGCATAGGCACTATCGTGTCATTCGTTTCGCAACATTATCTCCCAAACAGTTGCACTACCTGAGATTGGAGGTGCGTGAGACCGGACCTAGACGGACTGTGTTTTGCTCAACAGGAAATTATGTAATTTCACGCCAACAGGTGTGCTGACGTATTGTGCTTACGGCAGCTACACTTGTGAACGGAAACAGCTGACGACAAAGGACGCCGGACTCGTGACGTGCCGACTTCAACATAGATGGCGCTGTGAGCGCTAATGTTTCGAGGAAATCGATTAGTCCTTGAACTACCAGCGTTCCTTCGACGTATGTGTACTGATATGAGGATGTAACCGAATTGAATTGTCAGCATAAAATGTTGATGGTAATTCGGATTTGTATTTTGTATACATGGAGAACATCGAGTATATATATAATAAATCGATGAATGTAAATGATAGTATGCGTGTGTGTCAATATTGTCCAAATTGTTTCCGATTTTATCTCCTATAAGCCGGCAGTTAGGTACAGGGTACTTTCCATAAAGCGACTTACTATTGGAGGGGGGCTATGTTTCCCCTCCCCTTTCATCTACGCCACTATTGGACTTTGTTTAAACTCAAACGGCATTCGAAAGCCGTAAAGGGAAATATTGACCTTTTGATTTATTTGTCCGCATTATCCTGTGCAACTTGCAGGGTATTAAATTGATTGAGTCTCAATTTAAAAGTGAAACTATTTCGAAAATCTTTTTTTTTTGGGGGGGGGGGGAAAAACAGGTACATGTACTTCTCTCGGAGTTGATGATCGGTGTTTTCCCTCCACTATTGGCAGCACGACATATACGCTTTTATTTCAATTTAGTGAACGTTGAAAAGTGACAATGACTTAGCTCGTTTCTACGAAATACCAAGTATATGGGCGACCAAAGTGAAGAGCATTTCTCGTACGTTTCAAATTGGGTGATGAAATGATGCATTAAGCATCATTGTGAGAATAGTAGCGGAGTACCGGAGCCTGCTGCAGAGGTTGAAGGAGTCCAGGAAACCAGTCATTGTGACTGGCATCCTCCCTCGCTGTGGAGCCAGTGAGGAGTGGTACTCGAGAGCTCTGTCTGTGAACAGCTCAGTTCAGAACTTATGTTCAGCTATGGGGCTTAGTTATGTAGACTTATGGGATCAGTTCTATGAGTGGCATAGGTACTATATGAAGGATGGGCTTCACTTATCGGATGAGGGGGCAAGGGCTTTGGGAGATGCCTACAGAAGTGTCATTCAGGGAAACTAGGTAGGAGGGGGGGGGGGTTCAGGGACGCTAGTACTAGGGCATCAGGAAGTAAGCATTGGTAGAAGTTCATGTCAGAATAGGACAGTAGATCATAATTCCCTCAGAATTAGTAGAGTCAGCTCAAAGTATAAGATCACATGTGTGTTGCTGAATGCCCAAAGTATTAGG
>JAXIVJ010008641.1:0-30000 GCA_036785665.1 Chirona hameri
AGGAGAAATACTCTGTTCAGCACGCTGTTGATTTTGACTTATATTTTATTAGAAGTAACATTACAGAAAAATTGACCGAAGACGAAAAAGACGCGTTAGATGCAGAACTCACCCTCCAGGAACTGTCAACAGCATTACAAGATATGAAGAAAGGCAAAACACCAGGTAGTAATGGATTTTCAGTCGATTTCTTCCGTTGCTTTTGGAAACAGTTGGGTATTTTCTTGCACCGCGCTTTCAAGTTCAGTTTTTCACGAGGAGAAGTGCTAACAACACATCGAAAAAGCATTATAACTCTGATACCGAAAGCAGGACGACCATCTCACTCACTCAAAGGATGGCGTCCGATATCGCTTCTAAATGTTGATTACAAAATTATTTCAACAGCCATCGCTAACAGATTTAAGAAAGTCATCGATCATATCATCAGTTCATCGCAGTCAGCTTATATCAAAGGAAGATATATTGGCGAAAACAGTCGTCTAGTGTACGATGTTATATCACACATAAGTAAGACTAATCAAGCAGGTGTAATAATGGCCGCAGATTTTGAAGCTGCTTTCGAAACGGTATCATGGCCGTACGTGAGAGCAGTTCTAGAAGAACTGAATTTCGGAAATAACTTCATAGAAATAATTCACATAATGTATTTAAACAAACAAAATTTCTCCCGTATACTAATAAATGTTTTTTTAGGTGAAAAAATATACCTACATAGAGGTATAAGGCAAGGCGATCCTGTCTCAGGATATCTCTTTAATATAGCTGTTCTGATCCTAGCAAAACAAATAGCAACTTCAAATAAACTAACGGGTATCCATCTTAGTGCTAACACAGAAATACGCATCAGTCAATATGCAGACGATACAATATTGTTCTTAGACAGTTCTGAGCGTTCCTTAATAGGGGCTACAGAGGAGCTGGCTAAAATTTTCTGCACAATCGGGACTTAAGCTCAATTGAGAGAAAACTTCATGTCTGGCACTCGGCTTACTGAACACACCAGAACATTCTAATAATATCTTAGTGAATAAAATTAAATGGGTAAATGAAATTAAAATTCTTGAAATATATTTTAAGCGTAGTCTCAACAACATAACTGAAAACAATTTAGAAAGAAAGCTTATCCTTCTTGAGAACGAGATCGCACAGTGGAAGAGACGTCATATTACACCTCTTGGAAAAATAACGGTGATAAAATCGTTGCTGCTGTCTAAACTCGTACATCTTTTTATGGCTTTACCGAATCCCTCACATATTTACATTAAAAAGATTGAACAAATGCTTTACGGTTTTCTATGGAATAACAAACCAGATCGCATTAAAAGAACGAAAATAATTCAGAAGGTTGAATTTGATGGACTCCAAATGATTGACTTAACATCTTTTATACACAGCTTGAAAATGTCATGGTTAAAACGATTAGTTAGTTCCACAGCCGATTGGACAAAATCGGCAAACCTACAGCAGTTGGACCCCTTGAAGCTTCTCACATACAGCACGGCACAGCTGAAAGTAATCAAAACACAGATAAACAACATATTCTGGCGAGAAGTGGTAGATTCTCTCATTCAATTTAATCAACTGTTAAATCGTCAACCGGAAGACTTAATAAGGGAGCATTTATGGTTCTCAGACTACACAAAATTCAAAACATCTATTGTCAATCAATGGGATAATCAAGGACTAAGATTCATTGGAGATCTGTTTAATGATAAAAACGGCAACATACTAACACGAGAAGAAATCAAAGTACAATATCGAATATCAATGACATTTCTGTGCTATGCAACATTAATACGTAGCTTGCCTCAAAGCGTCAGAAAAGCAATACGCTTGCCTTTCGAGAGGCCGAATATCCCTTTCAAGTTACAATTGTTCCTCATTAAGCCAAATATCACAAAATACTGCTATTCATTATTTATCGATGCATTGCGGAAAAAATGTGACGTTACTGATAGAAACCGAAAACAAAAATGGGAACGCGATGTCGGCTTCCATCATGAAGGGAGTCTGTTGCACATTAAACAATCTACGAATTCAGTGTATTTACTTTACCTGCATTACAGAATAATAAGTAGAATACTAACAACTAATAAGTTCTTACATACAATTCGAATATCCGACAATAGCACTTGCACATTATGTACGCGTGATACCGAAACAATAATTCATCTTTTCTGGCAGTGTCCAGTTACTCAAACTTTTTTGCAAGATATCGATATAAAGTTGCACACTCAATATCAAATACATTTTCACCACAACGTTCAGTCATGGTTCTTCCCACAAGAAACAGATCCATTACAAACACTCATAATCACTGTAGCTAAAGCAGTAATATACAGATCCTGCAACGCCGGTAAAAAACCTGAAACCACTCATATGATAAATTTATTAAAAATTGAAGCACAAAAAGAACAGCTTGCCAGCAGACTAAAAGACAAGATAGAGAGTTTTGAAAATAAATGGAAAACATTAAAGGTTATCCTCTCGTAATTAGTAAATTATTCAATGCGTTACGCACTCGTGACTGACGCCAATGCACATGAACACACACACACAACACACACAACACACACACACACACACACACACACACACACACACACACACACACACACACACACACACACACACACACACACACACACACACACACACACACGCACACGCACACGCCTCATTTGCACATGTACTGGACTGCGATGTAAGCGAGAAGTTTATTGTCTAGACAGGCTAAAGTGGTGTGTGCCAGAGTGAGATGTGAGCCGTAGCGAGACGGCTGTATGATGTATGACCATGTGAGTGAGACAATGTGCAATGTTATTTGTATTGATGTGCTTGTTTTTGTGTGAATAAATTAGCCCTTCGGTGGGACAAACGAGAAAAGAAGAAGAAAAAAAATCCGCCCAATTGAAAAAATGTTGTCTGCAGCGGGATTCGAACCCGCGCTTGGCCATCGCTCGATCTGCATGGGTTCACGAGATGCTTAAAGGAAATAGTTCACCTTCAACATTAGTTTTAAACTGAGATAGCAGTTTTGTAGCCCGTGCTGGGAAACCCCTATCTGCAAGTTTTCTTGACTGAAAAGACTTCCCAGCCGAATATATTTGATTTTTTGGCGAAGGAATGCGGTGCTGGCGAAAGAATGTTGTACTGGTTCTAGCCCGGGCAGAGGCTATACCATCAGCCAATCAGCTTGCAGCTGGTGCTAGCAAGCGAACGCCGGCCGCCGGTTGGCACATCTCCAATGCGAGTCTATCCTTACGCGACTACTTTCGAATCTGATTGGCTGAACCATTTTTTACATTCGCGTGACGTCAGGTCTCTGACTCAGAGAGTATGCATATAGTTTTGATAGACAATGCAAATTTACGACTTTATGTCCTGAATCGGCGCGATAGAAGGCCATTTTTGACAATATAAAAATAAATTGTATTACTAAATATAATCTTCACTAGATATTTGAAGGGATCTTCACTAGATATAAATCAGAAGGCCTACCAGAATGCAAGAAATTCAGTTAAGAAAAAGGTCAGAGCAGCTAAAAGGGCAAAGGAACTTGATTTAGCTAGACATTGTAATGCAGATAGTAAGAAGTTCTTCAGTTTTTATAAGTTAAGTACAGTTTCCAAAAATATAGGTCCATTTAAGGTAGATGATGTGTTAGTTAGCAAGGACAGTGAAATGGTTGAAGTGCTTAATGATCAGTTTCAATCTGTCTTTACTATCGAGGACCAGAGTAGTATTGCAGCACTTCAGCCTGAGCTAGAGACAGAGGAGACTATAGGAGAGCTAGGTGGCATAAGTAGTGAACTTGTTCTAGAATATCTAAAGAAAGTAAGGCCTAACAAGGCAGAAGGACCTGATGAAATCCATGCTAGACTTTTAAGAGAATCTGAAAGGGAGTTGTCGGTTCCATTAGCCATAATATTTTCTAAATCACTTGCAGATAGTACAATTCCACTTGATTGGAAAAGAGCAAATGTTGTTCCTATTCATAAAAAGGGAGATAGAAGTAAAGAGGAAAACTATAGACCAGTTAGTCTGACCTCATTAGTCTGCAAGGTGCTTGAATCAATCATCAAAGATAAGATTGTTGAATTCTTGGAGCAAAATGAACTCATCAAAGATACACAGCATGGCTTTAGGAAGGGCCGTTCTTGTTTAACTAATCTTCTGGAGTTTTTGGATGTTGCAACAGATAGCGTTGATCAGGGTAAACAGCTAGATGTAGCTTTTCTTGATTTCAGTAAAGCATTTGACAAAGTCCCCCATACAAGACTGGGGTTGCAACTTAAAATTCATGGGATCAGGGGCAAGATTCTGGATTGGATAGAAACGTGGCTTTCAGGACGCCAGCAAAGGGTTATATTGAATGGGTGCCAATCACAATGGAAGGAGGTTCTCAGTGGGGTTCCACAGGGCTCAGTCCTGGGCCCATTGCTTTTTATAATATTTGTGAATGCAATTGAGAACAGTATAGACAGCAAAGTCTTGAAATTTGCAGACGATCTAAAAGTTGTCAGGATTATTAGAGGAAAACATGATCAGGATGTTTTTCAATCAGATCTGGACAAGCTAGTTGAGTGGTCTGAAGCATGGCAGATGAAATTCAATTTGAGTAAATGTAAGATTATGCACGCTGGACGGGTTAGCAGTAAACATAGGTATGAAATGGGTGGGCAGAAAATGGAGCAGATTGAAAAGGAAAGAGATTTAGGTGTCGTGGTAAACAATAGACTATCAGCGTCAGACCAGGTTGTAGAAGCTAGGAAAAAGGCACTTAGAATGCTAGGGGCTATTAACAGAAATGTTTCCTACAAGAGTGAAAAGGTAATAACAAAACTGTATTGTGCATACGTTAGACCACAGTTGGAGTATTGTGTACAAGCCTGGTCTCCAACATATGAGAAAGATTGCTGGTTGTTAGAAAGAGTTCAAAAAAGGGCAACAAAAATGATTAATTGTCTTGGTAGTTTACCTTATGAAGATAGATTAAGGAAATTGGGTATGTTTTCACTTAGATATAGAAGGCTAAGAGGAGATCTAATTGAAGTCTTCAAATTTGTAAATAGTCAGCATTCTGGATATTTAAAGGGTATGTTTGAGTTCAATAGGGAAAATCGAGGTAGAGGTCATCAGCATAAACTCATTATGAAACAAAGTAGGACTAGGCTACGACAGTCATTTTTCAGTAGAAGGGTTGTAGGACATTGGAATATGCTACCAGGGGATGTCGCTGATGCAGTGACACTTGCTTCCTTCAAAATTAGATTAGATAAATACTTTACAGAGAAGGGATTAGTTCATAAATACTCGTGGGATTAGCCTTCTTTTATGCAGGTAGAGTAAGGTGATTTGAAGGGGCGAGACTGGTGGAGGGGGGGGGGATGGGGGGGGGTGCAACCTCGGATGGGCCCAAGAGGCTCTTTGTTGCACTTTTCTTTTATGTCTTTATGTCTTTATGTCTAATCAAATCGTGTTTGGTAGAAAATTTCCAAGGTGAACTATTTCCTTTAATAGCTCGAAAACGAACCTCACGGCGTACACCTTTGACCCGGAAATCAAAAGAAAAATGTTCACGCTTCATTTCTAGCTACTTTTTATTGGCTTATCGGCTGCAGGTAAAAATGCCGTGGACCCGTAAAATGGCTTTTTAACATGTAACCCTTTGGCCTAGTAGGGAAATGTACGCCGTGCTGCCATATGGACTTTGGACCCCCGGGCAGGGGCGTCGCTGACGGGGGGTTGGGGGGTCGCGACCCCCTCCCCACACTTTTGAAAACCGGGGGGGTTGACCCCCACACTTTTTATGGCGGCCGACCCTCATCCCCCCCCCCACAAACACACTTTTAATGGCGGAAGTTTATTCTAGTTTGCATGTAATTCCTATTAAAATCGAGAGGGGAATATACAAAAATACGACGTGGCAGGGGCATAGCTTCTCCAGAAAAGTTGTGTGGGGGAGGAGGGCTGAGCTGGGAAAATCGCTTAGCGTACCAACAAAATCCACCAAAATACAGATTTCTCCCCGGATTGAACCCACTTCCTCGTCCAAGTTGGGGTGGGTGAAGCCAAGTGTGTGTGTGTGTGGGGGGGGGGGGGGGGGCACCCCTGCGACGTGGAAATGGGCTCAGTTAGTTACGGATGAAATTTCCTTAGTTTTCCCTTCGACACACCACTGCTCCGAAAGGAAAACGAATGAAATTGCATCCGTAACATGCAGGGGCGTCGCCAACGGAAGGGTCGGGGGGACTGTCCCCCGACCAGCGGCGGCGCCACCGGGGGTCAGGAGGGGCAGTCGCCCCCCCCTGTCGTCGGCCAGGGGGGAGGAAACATATATTTGTGCCCCTCCTGTCATTTAAGGAGGCCTCTCCGTGTTTCAAAGAGGCCCCATCTCGCAGGCCCCATCGCGGAGGTCACTGGTGCCCCTGGAAGCCAGAGGGGGTCCTTTGGAGGTCAGAGGGGGCCTTTGCAGGCCAGAGGAGGCCATCTGGAAGTCAGAGGGGAGGTCAGAGGTGGGCCCCTGGGGGTCAGAAGGGGTCCTTTGGAGGTCAGAAAGGCCACCCGAAGGCCAGAGGGGGCCATCTGGAAGCCAGAGAGGCCCTCTGGAGGTCAAAGGCCAAGAGTCCCCTGCAAGGGCATAGGCAGGAGGGGGGAGCCCTGGAGGCCCCCTGGAGGCCAGGCAGAGCCCTCTGGTGACCGAGCGAGGGTCCCCTGGGGCCGAAGGCCCCAGTGTCTTGGATGGTGTCAGGCGCCCGCGAAACGCCTTACGTCGCATAAAAGAACGCCCACCAACCTAAATAAATCGTAACACGAATAAATAACAGCACTTGCTTGTCTGTTAAAGGCATGTATATGTAAATACGTACAAAAGGGCCCATACAGTGTGGAGAGGGCCCTCTACCAGCTTTTAAAGGGCCCTGCCGATCTGCAGATGGCCTCCTGCCGGCATTTAGAGGGCCCATGTCGGTTGTAGAGGGCCCTCTGACGGCATTTATAGGGCCCTGCCGATCTGTAGAGGGTCCCTGCCGATCTGGAGAGGGCCCTCTGCCGGCCTTTATAGGGCCCTGTCAATCTGTAGATCGACCTGCCAATCTGTATAGGGCCTCTGCCGGCATTTATAGGGCCTTGCCGACCTGTAGAGGGCCCTGGCGGCCTTTAGAGGGCCCGTCTGGTCTGTGAGGGCCCTTCCGGCTTCTAGAGGGCCCTTCGACCTTTAGCTGGTCTTTAGAGGGCCCTGCTGATCTGTAGATCGCCCTGCCAATCTGCAGAGGGCCTCTGCCGACATTTAGAGGGCCATGCCGACCTGTAGAGGGCCCGCTTCCAGCCTTTAGGGTCCTCGTCGATCTGCAGAGAGCCCCAGCCAATCTATAGAGGACTCTCTCTTTAGAGGGCCCTTCCAGCCTGCATAGGACCCTTCCAGCCTTTAGAGGGCCTTGTCGGCCTGTAGATGGCCCTGCCGGCCTTTATAGGGCCCTGCCGATTTGTAGATCGCCCTGCCAAACTGCAGAGGGACTCTGTCGGCATTTAGAGGGCCCTGTCAACCTGTAGATAGCCCTCTTCCAGCCTTTAGGGGCCCTGTCGATCTGCAGAGTGTCCCAGCCAAACTGTAGAGGGCCCTCTGTTGTTCCTTAACCCTCGCCCTACAGGATCTTCTTTCACCTTCGCCCTACGGGGGGGGGGGGGGTTGACAGGCCCCCCTGTTAACTTTCAAACCAAGCAACTTAGAGCAATGCGGTGAGAACCCGCATGTTGCCTGTCATAAGAGGAATATAACAGTATGCGATTTTAGGTTTCAGGTTAACGGGTGACTTTCCAGGTCAAGTGAATGACCTCGGATTTACCACGTCCAGAACAGCGATTTTGCTCTTCAGAAATCCTAAAAATTATAAATTGATAAATGTAAATAAAAAGGCAGGTTACTAGACCAGTTTTGGCTCAGAAATACAACAAAAGTAATTATTTGTTCGTATCTGGTCACAAAAAGTATAAAAAAGTTATTAGAAAAAAATGTCGTCATCAGTTTCTTACACTTAGAGAGCCATCACTCAGTACAAAATAAAGATATTGCTTTTCAATTTGGTATGGGTATTGTTCATACTCAGTTCTCTCACACATATTCCGTTTTTTCTAATATCTTTGAAAATTTTGATTTTGTGGGGATTTTCCCTCCATTTTTTTTTCAGGGTTCAAAAACCCAAAATTTTGCAAATCCGAGATTGCCATTTTAAAGATAATTCCATTTTGTATCTTTGGTGAATTGCGTTTGGAAGTTGTTTTAAAATTCTGTTTTCTACAATTTTACAAATATTTCTCCTTTTTTTAACCAACATGACGTCATCAAAACATGATTATCTCCCAAACTTCTCAACCAATTTCACTTAAATTGTTACAGCCTACGTATAATTGTTGTAAACTCAGCTACCATTTTTTTAACAAGATGCACTGGATGTGTAAAAAGTTATTCAAGAAAAACCTCAGGGGGGGGGGGGGCCTGTCAGCCCCCCCCCGTAGGGCAAGGGTTAAGAGGGCCCTGCCAATGTGTAGGGGGCCCTCTGTCGGCCTTTAGAGGGCCCTGCCGATCTGCAGATGGTAATCTGCCGGCCTTTAGAGGCCCCTGCCGATCTGTAGAGGGTCTTTGCTGCCCTTTAGAGGGTCCTGTGGTGGTAGAGGTGGTCTGTCGGTCGAGCGCCGGTGAGGCTCTCGAAGGAAGACCAGTCAAGGTTTTTATTGTTTTTCAGTGTATGCTAATAACGTCTGTGAGGAGTACAAGGCTTTGACAATGTACAAGTATTAACCCGCGCACTGCAGGGGGGTTGATTTCCGCCCCCCCCCCCCTCAGGTTTTTCAAAGATAGAGAAAAAACGGCGGCGCGCAGCGCCGCCGTGTTTTGACACACCTGTTAGGACATCAATTGCGCACACTTTGAGAAAAAAATATACTCGGGTCATCTCAGGTCAGGTCACCAGACCAGGTCAAGTGACCCCACCACCACAAATGTTTGCAATTGTGGCAAAGCCAGAGTTTTTCACCGATCAGGTTGAAACTTACAGGGTTTCATGAGGGCATCAGTACTTACAATTCGTTTCACTCGGAATTTTGATATCGGTGACCTAAGGTCTGGTCAATTTCGTAACCTCCCCATAATAAGTCAATGGGGAAATATACAAATGTTTCCTATTTCAAGGATATGCATAGTACTAGTCCAATTACTTCTGGATCATATTATTATAGGATATTCTTGGTGATCCAAGTGTAAGTTTTGTTCAGTGACCCCTATTGGGTCATTTGAGGTCATGCGAGGTCACCATCACTTTTTTGTCAATAACTCTCGACATAATGAAGATAGAGAAGTAAAACAGACATCAATGTGTTTGTCTCGTCGAGACACGTCTTCCCATATGCAACATGCCCTACTTGGGTCACCATTTGACCTTGACCTTAGGTCAAATTTTAAGTTAACTTAACAAGGTCACCATATATATCATTCAAAGCGCCTTGACAAGATAAACACATTGGCGTAAACAGTTTTCCGCCATCTTAATTAAGTAAAAAGTTAATTGCAAAAAACGATTTAGCAAATAAACGGCATTTTTTCCTTTTTGACCTCTGGAGCCTCAAATATTGACCTGAGATCAAATCTGAGGACACCTTAGCGATTAAAAATTTAACTGGCTGGAGTTTGGTTTTCCGTTTGTATCTAACTATCATCGTTTCTAAGATATATGGGAATTTCTGGAGCGATGTCCTAAAACAGGAAAAACTGGAAAATTTGACCTTTGATGACCTCTGGTGACCTCAATTTTGACCTGACTTAAAAAAACACTGAAATACTTTCGATAGAACATGTATGAAGCTATCAAATGCCTTTTTCTGCTTCTCGCTACGTTGCGTAGTTTTCGAGATCTCAGGGGGAGGCGGAAATCACCCCCCCCCCCCTGCAGTTCGTGTTCGGCGCAAAGCCCCTGCAGTGCGCGGGTTAACCCGGCATTGGCTGGGATCTCAGCAGAACACCATTGGCTGGAGTGGCGTTCCCCCCCCCCCTCCCCTGATTATCTTCCGAACCAATAACCGCAACGTCGACCTGCAGAGGTGGCCAAAAATCTCGTCTGGATACACATCCGGACAAACACGTTGTCCCGTACTTTCCTGAGCGACCCCCCTGTGGACATATTTATCCTTCTACGATTTTGAATTAGAAGTGCCTTGACGAGACAAACACGATAGCGTAAAAAATCAGTGCCTTATCTGCATTAGGTAAACAGTTATTTGCGTAAAATTGTTTTGCCAAAGACAAAATTGTTTACATTTGATGACCTCTGGATCCGAAAATATTGACCTGAGCTCAAATTTTATGACACAGATGGCGATTACATATTTAAAGAGCTTTCTATTGCTTTTTTTCGTTTGTTCCTAGCTATCATAGTTCCCGATATATTTGGGGGTTTCTCGAGCGAAGTACTTAAACTGGAAATCTGACCTTTAACCCGCGCGGCGCTGGGGGGTTAAATTTTACCCCCCCTCCCGGATTTTCTCCATAACTTAAAAACTATGACAGATATCGAAATGAAACTTTTGGTACCTTATGGTACATCAATTCTACATCTTGTGTTACAATTTTTTTGAAATTTGTGAAAATTTTGAGGAGATAATGACGTTTTAGTGACGTCATGTCATGTCATTTTTGGTGAAAAAACGTGAAATGTTTGAAAAATCGTAGAAAATAGCGTGTTGATGCAAATCGCAAATAAAAGCGTCAAAAGAAAGCAAATAACATTTTCTTTAACATGGCTATCTCAGATATCCAAAATTTTGGGTTTTTGACCTCCAAAAATGCAAAAAACTGATTTTTGGGGAAGAATTTCCACAAAAGTTTTTTGTTTGAAGATTTTCAAAAAACCGGAAGACATATTAGAGAACCGAGTATGAACGATGTTCAAACCAAATTTCAAAGAAATTTCTTTATTTTTGACTGACTTATGGCTCTCTAAGAATAAGTAACTCATGACGTCATTTTTTAATTGCGTTTTTTGACTTTTACTGACTAGATACAGACAAATAAATGCCACCACTGTATTTCGAAGACAAAACTAGTCTAGAAACATGCAATGTTTATTTAGATTAATCAATTTCAAATGTTGACCTTATTGTGACCTGACCTTGACCTGAGGGCGATTATATGGTGTCAAGCTGTGCAAATGGCTGCTTCTATCGAATTATACGTGTAAAATAACCCATACAACATGTGTCGCATGGCTTTCGTAGACCTGTGACCTTTTGTGACCTGACCTTGACCTTGACCTTTGCTTAAAATTTCTTTTTTACTTATGCGGGAGATGCATTATACATTTAGGAGCACTTTGTGAGATAATAGTTTCAATACAAGGCTTTGGATGGAAAGTATAGCCCAAAAACCCAAATACTTACATTTTGACACTTGACCTGACCGTGACCTGACATGTGACCTTATGTTAATATTTTCGGGCATGCGTTAGATTCTTCTCACTGAGAGCTTTCGATCCCCGCCTTGCGCATCTCGCTGCGGTTATTGGTTCGGAAGATACGAGGGGGGGGGGGGTAAAATTTACCCCCCCAGCGCCGCACGTTCGGATGGAGACCCCAGCGCCGCGCGGGTTAATGACCTCTGGTGACCTCTATATTGACTTGACCTAAAAAAGACAGATATAATTTCCATAGAGCTTGTCACGAGCTATTTAACGCCGTTTTCCGCTTGTAGCTACGTTTCGTGGTTTACGAGATCTTAGGGGGCCGAATCCACCCCCCCCCCCCCACCAGGACGTGTAATTATCAGAGGCCTCAGGCCCTCCAGGGCGTGTGTTAAGATATGACTATCGTGTTGTAGAAACCCCTCGTATCACAATGTGGTGTATTTTTTCAAGAAAATTTATAAGCAAAGGGTATCCAAAGCTTTCTGTGAATCAAGATATAAGAAGCATGTTATTTCGTTATTTTGTAGAGATTTTGTAACTTCATCGTACATGTGCGCAATCGGCATGTACGTTTTGTGTTATTTCCTCAATCCGAATTGAAGAAGATTCAGGATATTATTTTGATTAACCCGCGGTCCGCTGGAGGTGGCAGAATCTGCCCTCCCCTCCCTGATTTTCTCAATAACTTGAAAACAATGATAGATATCGACGTCAACCTTTCAATACCTCATGCTGTAGACGTGTGTGTGTCTCATCTCGCCGCGCTGTCGCGCTGCGGCGGCCGTCCCCGCTCCCCTGCCGGCCCGGTCAGTGCTGGTCGGCTCGACCCGCCGCATGGGCGGCGCCGGGGCGCGCCGGTCGGCGGCGTCCCGGTCGGGCTCGCTGGTGCGCGGGCCGGGGCCGCCGGTCTGGTGCCGCCCCTGCGCGGGTCACCTCGCCGGTGCCCCGCGGCGGCGGCGCTGGGACGAGCGGGCCGGCGGTGCGCGAGAGCGAGAGAGCTCGTGGTGGCCTGGTGTCGGACGGACGTGTTGGCTGTGGAGCGTTGGGATTCGTGCTTACAAGTTTGTTAATATAAAAGCAGAGCTGGAGTGTCCCTGGAAGCGGAGAAGTGCGCAGGGGAGTGAAGAAGTTAAATAATCATAGACAACGGCTACAATGCTGCATCCATTCTTCGTCTTATCACAACTTCATACTTCATACTTCATACTGTTTATTAAGGCATTCCGCAATATACTTGCGGCTATTACTGCCTCTCGTCACTAATATAAAACTAGGGGAATGTGGTCGAAACATACAACGCACACGCACACACACACACACGCACAACGTCACACAGCAAAAGTCACACAATTACAAGCACACGTTAGTCAAAAAAAAAACTTGCATCGAGACATACAACATTTCAATGCAAATCTTATAGCATTTTGGGAGATACATGCCATGCCATTTTTGGTGGAAATACAATATATGTTTGCAAAATCGTAGACAATCTAGTTTTGAAGCAAATTGCAAATACAAATGTTGAAAGAAAGGAAATAACATTATATTGAATTATCGAGGATTTTCACAATTTTGAGTTTTGACTCCCAAAAATAAAAACATATTTTTTCGTTGTCGAAAGTTATTTGTCACAACATGCAACATACTGTACTATTTTAATTATGTGGGCCCCCTTTGGCTAAGAGGGTCCCTCTGATCCCATTCCCCCCTCCCCTGGGATAAATCCTGTCTACGCCCCTGGTCCCCTGTAGGCCAGAGGGGGTCCTATGGAGGTCAGAGGTGCCCCTGAAGTCCAGAAGCGGCCCTCTGGAAGCCAGAGGGAAGGTGAGAGGAGCCCTATGGACGTCAAATGCTCCTTTTCAAATGGAGGCCCCCTCCCAAATGGATGCCCCCTAAATTTTGACTTCCCCTCCCCCCTGACAAAAATCCGTAGCGCCGCCCCTGCTCCCGACCCCCCACTCTCAGAAGTAGAGGCGGTTGACCCCCCCCCCCCCCCACACACACACACCACTTTTTGCGGGAGAAGTTAACAATTTATCGTAAAAAATTGCCTTTGCAGCAGTCAAAGTTCAGCTACCACAGTCAAAAAGTGGAAATTTCGCGGCGCTTCGCGGCATGACACAAGTTTCGCATTGCTTATACAAATTTGGAAAATGGGAAAATGAATTCCACCAGGGCTCACTCGCTTCATAAAATATTAACTTTCAAGCGGGCTAAATGTTTAGCTAGTCCGCCGAGTTCCGAAAAGGCGACGCGAACGCAAAGACGCGGACATCGGCAACCGAAAGCTGCCCAAGCGGTGCCCAGCTTGCTGAACCGAAGAGCTAATAGTGGGGACCAGGCCAGGACCATCTCTCCAAGCCATCCCCCCCCCCATGCTCCTCCAGATCCACAGGGACCATTTATGCGCGGAAAAGTCGTTCTGCCCCTTACTGCTTTCAAACCATTTGCACTGTTACTAGTTGTGTGTTACAGTTTGGTTCATATGTATACATCTATTGTTATCGTATGTACTATTGAGCGCTGACTGCCGACGGTCATCGTGATTTACTATCCGAGGCGAGGTATATGAAAAACTATCTTCATTTTAATATGTGTAATCATACCGAGATGTATAACCAGGAATTACAGGGGTTACCTGAAGCTTGGCTCACGGCCTGGTTCCACTCACGGTCTGGTTCCAATATTCAAATTTCGTTTTCCACAACCTAAAATGTAAAATTTCACGCCGCTTCGCGGCGTCACATCGGCGGCCATCATCATAACGAAGCCATCATCATTGTATTCGGTTCCTTGTAACGCTGAATCGAACTTATAGCATTTTAGCTTCTTATCCTATACATGGCCCACCGCCTATATTTCATGTCCGTGAAGTTAGCCAACAACCAACAAAACGGAAATTTGCAACGGCCGATTTTTTCGCCTAAAATACGCATGTAGGTCAAGTCGCATACGGGGGTCACGAATCTGATGTTATTTTTAATGCCAAGGGGTCAAGGTCAAATGCGTAAAGAAGGTTGTGTACCCTTTTGCACCTTTTTACGGACAAACGGTACACCGAACGGCCTCGCAATGGCCACCATTCGAAAGAGCGGCACAAAATGAAGGTGGTGTTTTCTTCGGAATTTCGATTTAGGTCACCCAAAGTCACCCATCAAGGTCAAACTATCAAAATCAATCAAAATCGACTTTATGTACCTTTTTACGGACAAACGGTGTTTTGCACGGATTTTTAAATGGCACCATTCGAAAGAGCGCCTCAAAATGAAGATGGTTTTTTTTCAGAATTTCAATTAAAGTCACCCAAAGTCACCCATCAAGGTCAAACTATCTAAATCAACCAAAATCGACCTTATGTACCTTTTTACGGACAAACGGTGCTTTGCACGTTTTTTTAAATGACACCATTCGAAAGAGGGCCTCGAAATGAAGGTGGGGTTTTCCTCGGAATTTCGATTTAGGTCACCCAAGGTCACCCATAAAGGTCAAACTATCAAAATCAATCAAAATCGACTTTATGTACCTTTTAACGGACAAACGGTGCTTTGCACGGCTTTTTAAATGGCACCATTTGAAAGAGCGCCTCAAAATAAAGGTGGGGTTTTCCTTGGAATTTCTATTAAGGTTACCCAAGGTCACCCATCAAGGTCGAACTATCAAAATCAAACAAAATCGACCTTATGTACCTTTTTACGGACACACGGTACACCGCACGGCCTCGCAATGGCCACCATTCGAAAGAGCGGCACAAAATGAAGGTAGAATTTTCCTCGGAATTTCAATTTAGGTCACTCAAGGTCACCCATCAAGGTCAAACTATCAAAATCAATCAAAATCGACATTATGTACCTTTTTACGGACAAACGGTGCTTTGCACGGCTTTTTAAATGGCACCATTCGAAAGAGCGCCTCAAAATGAAGGTGGGGTTCTCCTCGGAATTTCGATTAAGGTCACCCAAGGTCACCCATCAAGGTCAAACTATCAAAATCAACCAAAATCGACCTTATGTACCTTTTCACGGACAAACGGTGCTTTGCATTTTTTTTAAAATGACACCATTCGAAAGAGCGCCTCAAAATGAAGGTGGGGTTTTCCTCGGAATTCGATTTAGGTCACCCAAGGTCACCCATCAAGGTCAAACGATCAAAATCAACCAAAATCGACCTTATGTACCTGTTTACGGACAAACAGTGCTCTGCACGTTTTTTAATGACACCATTCGAAAGGGCACCTCAAAATGAAGATGGGGTTTTCCTCGTAATTTAGATTAAGGTCACCCAAGGTCACCCATCAAGGTCAAACTATCAAAATCAACCAAAATCGACCTTATGTACCTTTTTACGGACAAACGGTGCTTTGCACGTTTTTTTTAATGACACCATTCGAAAGAGCGCCTCAAAATGAAGGTGGTGTTTTCCTCGGAATTCAATTTAGGTCACCCAAGATCACCCATAAAGGTCAAACTATCAAAATCAATCAAAATCGACTCTATGTACCCTTTTACGGACAAACGGTGCTTTCACGGGTTTTTAAATGGCACCATTCGAAAGAGCGCCTCAAAACGAAGGTGGGGTTTTCCTCGGAATTTCGATTAAGGTCACCCAAGGTCACCCATCAAGGTTAAACTATCAAAATCAACCAAAATCGACCCTATGTACCTTTTTAGGGACAAACGGTGCTTTGCACGTTTTTTTTAAATGACACCATTCGAAAGAGCGCCTCAAAATGAAGGTGGGGTTTTCCTCGGAATTTCTATTTAGGTCACCCAAGGTCACCCATAAAGTTCAAACTATCAAAATCAATCAAAATCGACTTTATGTAACCTTTTTACGGGCAAACGGTGCTTGCACGGCTTTTTAAATGGCACCATTCGAAAGAGCGCCTCAAAATGAAGGTGGGGTTTTCCTCGGAATTTCTATTAAGGTCACCCAAGGTCACCCATCAAGGTCAAACTATCAAAATCAAACAAAATCGACCTTATGTACCTTTTTCCGGGCAAACGTGCTTTGCACGTTTTTTAAATGACACCATTCGAAAGAGCGCCTCAAAATGAAGGTGGGGTTTTCCTCGGAATTTCGATTTAGGTCACCCAAGGGTCACCCATAAATGTCAAACTATCAAAATCAATCAAAATCGACTTTATGTACCTTTTTACGACAAACGGTGCTTTGCACGTTTTTTTAAATGACACCATTCGAAAGAGCGTCTCAAAATGAAGGTAGGGTTTTTCCTCGAAATCCGCTGAGTACGCACACAACAGGAATAACGCTATAATGTGTCAACTCCATGACCCAACGCATTGCACTACGTGATGCGTGACACCACCCCAGCGACCGTAAACCAAAACAAGTCTCGCCCGGCCCTGCTGTCGGAAGAGGGGCCGAACAGCTTTCGGGGCGCGCGGTCAGCTGGGCTAGGACCTAGTAGTGTTTCAGCGCGCCCAGCCGGTGGGTGACATCAGCCAGTAATGACGCCTAGCGACCCACCGCTGAAAGCGGTACTTTGAAGTGGTGCAATTTATTGTGTTGTCTGTATGTTAGGATCAGAAACTTCCCGGTGAAATCTGAACCAAGGATATGAACTAGTGAAGTCACATGTGTCAAGTGTATCAAATAAAACATGAAACTTTGTAACTGGTACTCTGAATGCGTAGATCGATAATGAAAAGGGTTAAATACAGGTAAAAACATCAAGATAAAAAAACATTTATTCTTACAACCGCAGAAGCAACTAAGGCCGATTCATATCAGTGTATGATGGTTTGATCTGATTGGTGACCTTAATTGAAATTCCAAAGGAAACCCCACCTTCATTTGATGCGCTCTTTCGAATGGTGCCATTTTAAAAAAACGTGCAAAGCACTGTTTGTCCGTAAAAGGTACATCAGGTCGATTTGATTGATTTGATAGTTTGACCTTGATGGGTGACCTTGGGCAACCTAAATCGAAATTCACAGGAGAAAATTCCACCTTCATTTTGAGGCGCTCTTTCGAATGGTGCCATTTTATAAAAAAAAACGTGCAAAGCACCGTTTGTCCGTAAAAAAGGTACATACGGTCGATTTTGGTTGATTTTGATAGTTTGACCTTGAGTGGGTGACCTTGGGTGACCATAATCGAAATTCCGAGGAAACACCATCTTCATTTTGAGGCGCTCCTTTCGAGTGGTGCCATTTAAAAAGCCGTGCAAAGCACCGCTTGTCCGTAAAAAGGTACATCAAGTCGATTTTGATTGATTTGGATAGTTTGACCTTATGGTGACCTTGGGTGACCTAAATCGAAATTCGAGGGAAAACCCCACCTTCATTTTGAGGCGATCTTTCGAATGGTGCCAATTTAAAAAGCCGTGCAAAGCACCGTTTGTCCGTACAAAGGTACATAAAGTCGATTTTGATAGTTTGACCTTGATGGGTGACCTTGGGTGACCTTAATAGAAATTGCCGAGAGAACCCCACCTTCATTTTGAGGCGCTCTTTCGAATGGTGCCATTTAAAAAGCCGTGCAAAGCACCGTTTGTCCTTAAAAAGGTACATAATGTCGATTTTGTTTGATTTTGATAGTTTGACCTTGATGCGTGACCTTGGGTGACCTTAATAGAAATTCCGTGTGAAAACCCCACCTTCATTTTTAGGCGCTCTTTCGAATGGTGCCATGTTAAAAGCCGTGCAAGCACCGTTTGGCCCGTAAAAAGGTACATAAAGTCGATTTTATTGATTTTGATAGTTTGACCTTTATGGGTGACCTTGGTTGACCTAAATAGAATTCCGAGGAAAACCACACTTCATTTGAAGGCGCTCTTTCGAATGGTGTCATTTTAAAAAAACGTGCAAAAGCACCGGTTGTCCCTAAAAAGGTACATAGGGTCGATTTTGGTTGATTTTGATAGTTTAACCTTGAGGGTGACCTTGGGTGACCTTAATCGAAATTCCGAGGAAAACCCCACCTTCGTTTTGAGGCGCTCTTTCGAATGGTGTCATTTAAATAGCCGTGAAAGCACCGTTTGTCCGTAAAAGGGAACATAAAGTCGATTTTGATTGATTTGATAGTTTGACCTTTATGGGTGATCTTTGGTGACCTAAATCGAATTCCGAGTAAAACACCACCTTCATTTTGAGGCGCTCTTTTGAATGGTGTCATTAAAAAAACGTGCAAAGCACCGTTTTGTCCGTAAAAAGGCACATAAGGTCGATTTTGGTTGATTTTTATAGTTTAACCTTGATGGGTGACCTTGGGAGACCTTAATCGAAATTCCGAGGAAACCCCATCTTCATTTTGAGGTGCCCTTGCGAATGGTGTCATTAAAAAACGTGCAAAGCACCGTTTGTCCGTAAACAGGTACATAAGGTCGATTTTGGTTGATTTTGATCGTTTGGACCTTGATGGGTGACCTTGGGTGACCTAAATCGAATTCCGAGGAAAACCCCACCTTCATTTTGAGGCGCTCTTTCGAATGGTGTCATTAAAAAAAAACGTGCAATGCACCGTTTGTCCGTAAAAAGGTACATTAGGTCGATTTGGGTTGATTTTGATAGTTTAACCTTGATGGGTGACCTTGGGTGACCTTAATCGGAATTCCGAGGAAAACCCCACCTTCATTTGAGGCGCTCTTTCGAATGGTGCCATTTAAAAAGCCGTGCAAAGCACCGTTTGTCCGTAAAAAGGTACATAAAGTCGATTTTGATTGATTTGGATAGTTTGACCTTTATGGGTGACCTTGGGTGACCTAAATCGAAATTCCGAGGAAAACCCCACCTTCATTTTGAGGCGCTCTTTCGAATGGTGTCATTAAAAAACCGTGCAAAGCACCGTTTGTCCATAAAAAGGTACATAAGGTCGATTTTGGTTGATTTTGATAGTTTGACCTCGTTGGGTGACCTTGGGTGACCTTAATTGAAATTCCGAGGTAAACCCCACCTTCATTTTGAGGCGCTCTTTCGAATGATGTCATTTAAAAAGCCGTGCAAAGCACCGTTTGTCTGAAAAAAGGTACATAAAGTCGATTTTGATTGATTTTGATAGTTTGACCTTGATGGGTGACCTTGGGTGACCTAAATCGAAATTCCGCGGAAAAGCCCACCTTCATTTTGAGGCGCTCTTTCGAATGGTGTCATTAAAAAACGTGCGAAGCACCGTTTGTCCGTAAAAAGGTACATAATGTCGATTTTAGTTGATTTTGATAGTTTGACCTTGATGTGTGACCTTGGGTGACCTAAATCGAAATTCCGAGGAAAACACCACCTTCATTTTGTGCCGCTCTTTCGAATGGTGGCCATTGCGAGGCCGTGCGGTGTACCGTTTGTCCGTAAAAAGGTACATAAGGATACACAACCTTTTTTACGCATTTGACCTTGACCTATGACCTTGGCATTAAAAATAACATCAGATTCGTGACCCTCGTATGCGACTTGACCTACATGCGTATTTTAGGCGAAAAATTCGGCCGTTGCAAATTTCCGTTTTGTTGTCTGTTGGCTAACTTCACGGACTTCTATATTTCTGGGTTTTATCAGGAAAACCCTAACAAAAATTCGCGCCGCTTGACGGCGCTAAATAACAAGTACCTACTATAACATGAAAATCTACATAAAAAATGCTGCAAAAGCTTAAATACACGCAAACAAATGGGGAACATTTTTTTCGGATTTTCAGCCGTTCCCCCCCCCCCCCCCACTCAAAAATGTTCGGCGACGCCACTGCCCCGGGTAAACGGCATAACTGTGAAAGTAGCCCGTGTTCCAGGCTAATCTTACGTTCTTCGTGGTCAGCGTGGCCAGGAGGACTTACCTCATACATGCCAAGTTTCAGGCGATTCTGAGGCGACGGGCCTCAAAACTTGAGCAAAAAAGTCATCATCATAGGGATAAAGTGCTACCATATTCCTTGGATGAAATACTTACTTCCAAATTATCGCGCCAAATGTTGCGAAAGGAGGACCTCATACAAAAAGGCCTAAAAGCGTGGCTGCTCGCGCTTGTCAACTGTCAGTAGAGCGTTGTATGGGTTTTGGTTGTGTTGGCACATTCAATTTGTTTTTTACTTTTATTTTGAACTCATCTGGGGTTGGTGAGGTAAGTTAATAGTTGTTTTCATTGGTAATAAAAGGGAAGTGTAGCTGTCGTCGGTACCCCAGGTCCGGGGTGGGCCCCGAGCACAGTCGCTTCTGCGATACAGGCTCTCTCGCTGAAATTCAGGGTCCCAGAAGTAGGCAATTTGGGTGGACAATGGCACCCGAGTGAGAATAATTTCCCACTCCTTTTTCCCCAATTTCATAATCTTCCACTCCTTAGTAAAAATCAACCAAACGAAGCCAACCACTAATGCTTACCCTTCAGCTTCCCTCCACTGGCCATCAAGCTTAAGATGGGGAAAAAGGCTGAGCACACCTTGCTCAGACACAAGTTGTGTGAATTTTCCCTGCCACATGGCCTTTTCTCTGCTCAAAATTGTGTGCAATGTCATTTAATTAGGTTGAATTCTCCACTCCTTATGGTCTTTGTTAGATATAATTGTCCACTCCCCACCCTAATTCAAAACCAATGCTATCTCCCTGCGCTGGATGTAGGGGCAGCTGTGTTCCCCACTGTTACAAATTATCCCTCAGAAAAGTAATAGTTTATTATGCAGAGGTGGACCTGGCAACATGAAATGTGGACTTGAAGTGGAAAATATCCAACAGGGCATACAGTGTGACCTATGCATGCCCTGGGTAAGCACACCACCATTGCTTTCATTTGTGATGGATGCAAATGCCTTCACAACTGGACAAACTTCATCCCAAGATTACAAATGAGGTGGCTGTACAGATTATCTCTTTCACCACTGATCTAAATACCAACTGATTCCTACCAGTGACGCTGTTAGAGTGGACGGCTCAGTTCAGGCTGGTGACCTACTGGGAGAGAAGCCTGACAATGTCCCAAACATCTCTCCAGGTGGCCTTGGGGTTCTTTCACAGCTGGTGGAGAGTTTACAACCTTGAAAAGACATTGAAAGACCACATAGGCCATAGCACTTCTATCCCAGGCTCTGGCAGAGTAAGGGGTTGGCAGTGCATAGCTAGTGTAACATCTGGCACCACAATTGAAAAATGGGCATCATTTGCAGAGGTGGTGAAAGCCAATGACAAAGCACCAATGGCGCATACCAGCGCTGCTCTCCGCAGTGTCCCAAAATTCTGTTTTTGCTTGGGTGTCAGAGTGGAAAATTCAAGCAAAAAAAAACATGAGTGGAAAATGTTGTAGAAAATGGTACAATATTGATTTCTGTTTTTAATATGAAAAGCAGTTTTCATTGAAATAATGTATTTTTAGTCAATATTTATGTCAGAATACCATAATTCATAAGCTGGGAGTGGAAAATTAACTCATAAAATGGGGAGTGAGAGTGGAAAATTATTCACATTTGGGTGTCATTTCCCACTCAAATTGACAAATTGTGGGACACTGGCTCTCCAGGCTGGGGAATCAGTCTCTCCTGGCCATGGCTCCCCTCCAGGACAGTTCCACAGACTATCACCAGGTAGTGAGGGAGGAATTGCTGGAGTTGGAAGAGCGCAGGAAGCGGAGGGCATCACTCATGATCCGGGGTCTCCAGGCTTCCTCTTCTGCTGAGGCAGTGACAAAGTTGGGGATTGTCACAGAGGACCTTATCAGGGAACGAGTGGAGCTCTCAGAGGCATGTAGGATAAGGAATGATGCTGATCTATTCCAAGGAAATGTCCATGATCCCAGACTTGGAGACTCATCTTAGATCATGCAAGGCAGCTGAAGGATTCCAGGTACTCACATATCTACATCAAGTGAGACCTGACATTTTTCCAAAGGGAGGAGCTAAAGGTCAGACGCAGCCTTGGAATTTGGGCCATTTTCTGGACTTTTTGGGTTCAAAGAATTTTACTCTCTTCATGTTTGTTCAAGAAATTTGCTCTCTATTCGCCTGATCTTACTGACATTGTAGTTGAAATATAATTCAATTTTCCTCAGAAGAATTTAATATCTATTACAAATCAGGATTTTTTACTTTCCAAGTAAAATAATTAAAACAAAAATGAAAATCTGAACTTGCCTGACAATACAATTTTACTCTCCACCACCTATGGATTTTTTCTCTCTGGGACCAGGTCATGAAATGAAAAATCCAACACTGGCCAGGTGCCTGGCAAATTATCAGGGACAGCTGCACTGTGGGCATCAGATAGCAGCCTACCATGGGAACTCCAACCAAGTAACACAGCAGGGTCCAGTCCCTTACCAGGAGACTGTGCCAAAGAAATAGGGGTCCCCCATGATAGTGACACCAGGATGAACATGCCATATCCCAGGACAGGAAACCGCCATTCATCTGTGGAAACTGCCATAACCAGTGAAACATGCCCTCTCACAAACACAGATACAGAGCACCTCACACCGTGATCTCCCCACTCCTGAGCAGACAGGTCAATCAGATCATGAAACTCAGGAAAATGCAATGACTGAGGGAGGCTCGGCTCGAGACCCACTGAATGCTCTGAGAGGCAACCAGGGAAACTAGGGTTGAATAGCAGTTCGCCACGCACATACACACTTAGCATAGTACACTGCAATGTCAATGGGTTATGTAATAAATTGCACTCCCTTAGAGATGTTTTCAATATGTCAAATGATGTTGATATTTTACTGATTTCAGAATCTCATCTAACCCCACACATTTCGAATGCAGCTGTTAGCATTCCTGGGTTTGAAGTCATGCGCAATGATGGTGGCAATATCGCTAAACATGGTGTATGTGCATTTGTCCGGGACAGCATACGGGTTGATGACATAAATATGTACCACTCTAATGTATTGTCCTTCCTCTTACTGCGTTCGATGTTTACATGTTCGTGGTTTACCGGCCGGCATCCAATTCACCTGAGCAGAACGACGCACTGGCAGCTTCCCTGATGCAGAGCTGTGCTGGGAAGGAGGCTTTGCTAGATTTCAACCTTCCCTCCTTCGACTGGTCAAGTCAGCAGATGATCAGGTCTGCATCGTCTGCTGATTCGAAGTTGGTAAATGTTTGTGTTACCCTCGGTCTTACGCAATGGATTACAGCACCAACATTTCCTCGATCTAACAACATATAACACAACATATAACAACAATATATTTCATATTGACAACAGATCCAGATAGGATTGGTGGTACTGATGTCCAAGCACCACCCCCTGGCTGCGATCACTGCAGCAGCCATTGTGAATATGTTTTTGATACAGATTTTCAGATTAGATCACATTCACCACGGCGATATTTATGGTACCGTGGAAACTATGCTTTTATTAGCAGGGTATTGACCAACATTGACTGGGATTTTGAATTTGCCTTCCTGTCATCCGATGCAGCATTTAACAAACTCAAGGACATCATCGAGCCACTTATAGTCCAGTATGTTCCATTTAGTGATCACCTGTCTGGACAGCGACACTAGCTGCCATGTAGTAGGAATCCGCCCACATCTTTGAAGAATCAGCGAAGGTGCACTTGGGAAACGTACAAACGCAACAGCAACACTTATGGAAGAAACTCGCCAGTAGCCACCTCATCCTTACAGGCTTTCTTTGAGGCTAACAAAGCACTCCGCAACTTTGTTTTTATGTCGCAAGTTGATTATGAAAGACCACTCATTAGCAGGACGAAAGATAATCCGAGCTTCCTTCACTCATATATCCGGCATAAAAAGCGTTACAGGTCATCGGTGGGTCCCATTAGGCTCCCAACAAGCGACCTCACCGATGACCCGAAGGAAATGGCCCACTGCTTCCTGATGGCATTTGCCAGTGTGTTTTTGACTAGTGTGCCCGATAACCCAGCCCAGCACCAGCTCCGTCCCAATAATATGGAGTTGAATACCATTGAGTTTTCACCAGATGACGTCCAAACAATCTTGTGTAGACTGGATCCAACCTCATCAATGGGCCCGGACGGATTTCACCCTCAGCTTTTAACCCGCGACTTACTGGGGGGTATTTTTTGCCCCCTCCCGTTATTTTGCAATAACTCCTAAACCAACACCAATCGTTACCAAACTTGCAGTACCTTCTCTCACATCAATTCTACACATGCTGGCCAAAGGAAAAAGATGAGGTTCTGATATGTCAACCGGGAATGACGTCAGAGTGACGTCATGTTCTTCGGGTTTTGTTGAAAAATAATGGTTTGCGGAAAACGCTGTCAAAGGTACAATGTTAGAGATAAATTCAATTGTCTTAAATCAAATTACTGACAATAGACCGGGCTATCAAACTGCTATCTCGGAATTTTGATTTTTTTAAATTCAATATTTTGAGAAATCCAAATAAATGTTTTTTTAAACGAAATTTTTCAACAAAAAATCAAAATTATCCACAAACCTGAATATATGTAATCGAGACGTATTCGGTGAATATGTGTACCAAATTTTAAGTCGATGTCTTCAAAATTGGCTGACTTATGACCTTTAAATGACAAAAAAAATCGACCACTTCTCACAGCATTACTATGCATGAAAAATGCATTTCCGTTTTTGCTTTTTACTTCTATTTATATGGAACAAACAATGTTCTAAGGTCATTTTTCGCGTTCTAGACGAAACCAAACCCATAAACATGTGTTACAACGCCTAATGACCGTAATCTGCAGTTTGACCTCGTGACCTCGGATGACCTAGACCTGACCCAAGGTCATAAACAGCTTAGAATGGTACTTACAAGTGTCAGAGACACGAATCATACCGATTTGTCGACTGCTTATGCGTTTAATATCGCAATTTGGCGCGACAATTCCATCCATCGAGACCTTTTGACACGGTCAAACATTTTGTTCTTGACCTGACCTGTGACGTCATCGGTGACCCCGAGGTCAACAATATTATGTTTCCCTCGATACATTTTCCAGGGCTATCGAATGCCGTTTGAATGTTTACAATCGGTCCAGTAGTTCCGGAGATCCGAGGGGGGGGGGGGCAGGCAAAAAATAGTCCCCCCCCCCCCCCCCCCCAGTAAGTCGCGTTATGGAATATACCCCAGTAACTCGTGGGTTAAAGGCTTGTTCTGAAGCTCTGTCATAGCCCTTGTTTTATTTTATTTTTACTATTTCACTATTTCACTATTCACTATTTCACAGATCGCTAACTGAAAGCTTGTTGCCAGCTAAATGGGAAACGTCGCTAGTGGTCCCAATTTTCAAGAAAGGCTCGCGGTACGATCCACTGAACTATAGACCCGTGAGCTTAACGTCTGTGCCAGGTAAATGCATGGAACGGCTAATATGCAGGGAAGTATACTGTTTCCTTTCGGAAAATGACGTCCTCTCTGACGAGCAGTTTGGATTTAGGCCAGATCGCTGCACTGAAGACCAACTTCTCTTGACATACGATGACATCACCAAACAAAAAGATAGTGGATATGTCGCAGATCTAATTTTATTAGACTTCTCACTGGCGTTCGACATGGTTTGTAATTCCTTTCTTCTTGAAAAACTGAGGCTGTTGGGTTTCAAAGGTCATGTTATTAACCCGCGCACTGCAGGGGCTTTGCGCCGAACACGAACTGCAGGGGAGGTTGATTTCCGCCCCCCCCCCCCCTGAGATCTCGAAAACTACGCTACGTAGCGAGAAGCGGAAAAGGGCATTTGATAGCTTGATACATGTTCTATCGAAAGTATTTCGGTGTTCTTTTAGGTCAGGTCAAAATTGAGGTCACCAGAGGTCATCAAAGGTCAAATTTTCCAGTTTTTCTCTCCTGTTTTAGGACATCGCTCCAGAAATTCCCAAATATCTCAGAATCGTTTTTTCGTTTTTTTCTCGTTTTTTGCTATTAACTTTTTACTTAATAAAGCTAACGGAAAACTGTTTACGGCATTGTGTTTATCTTGTCAAGGCGCTTTGAATGATATGCATGGTGACCTTGTTAAGTCAACTTAACAATTTGACCTCAGGTCAAGGTCAAGTGGTGACCCAAGTAGGGCATGTTGCATATGGGAAGACGTATCTCGACGATACAAACACATTGATGTCTGTTTTACTTCTCTATCTTCATTATGTCGGGAGTTATTGACCAAAAAGTGATAGTGACCTCGCATGACCTCAAATGACCCAATAGGGGTCACTGAACAAAAATTACACTTGGATCATCAAGAATATCCTATAATAACATGATCCAGAAGTAACTGGACTAATATCATGCATATCCTTGAAATAGGAAGCATTTGTATATTTCCCCATTGACTTATTATGGGAGGTTATGAAATTGACCTGACCTTAACCCGCGCGGCGCTGGGGGGGGATAAATTTTACCCCCCCCCCCCCTCGTATCTTCCGAACCAATAACCGCAGCGAGACGCGCAATGCGGCGATCGCAAGCTCTCAACGAGAAGAATCGAATGCATACTCGAAATTCTTAAAATAAGGTCACATGTCAGGTCACGGTCAGGTCAAATGTAAAATGTAAGTATTTTAGTTTTTGGGGCTATACTTTCCATCCAAAGCCTTATATTGCAACTATTATCTCACAAAGTGCTCCAGAGTGTATATGCATTTCCCGCATAAGTAAAAGTGAAATTGTAAGCAAAGGTCAAGGTCAAGGTCAGGTCACACAAGGTCACAGGTCTACGAAAGCCATGCGACACATGTTGTATGGGTTATTTTACACGTATAATTCGATAGAAGCAGCCATTTTCACAGCCTGACACCATATAATCGTCCTCAGGTCAAGGTCAGGTCACAATAAGGTCAAAATTTGAAATTTATTAATCTAAATAAACATTGCATGTTTCTAGACTAGTTTTGTCTTCGAAATACAGTGGTGGCAGTTATTTGTCTGTATCTGGTCAGTAAAAGCCAAAAAACGCAATTTAAAAAAATGACGTCATGAGTTACTTATTCTTAGAGAGCCATAAGTCAGTCAAAAATAAAGAAATTGCTTTGAAATTTGGTTTGAACATCGTTCATACTCAGTTCTCTAATATATCTTCCGTTTTTTTGAAAATCTTCAAACAAAAAACTTTTGTGGAAATTCTTCCCCAAAAATCAGTTTTTTTACATTTTTGAGGGTCAAAAACCCAAAATTTTGAAAATCTGAGATAACCATGTCAAAGACAATGTTATTTCCCTTCTTTTGACGCCTTTTATTTGCAATTTGAAGTAACACGCTATTTTCTACGATTTTTCAAATATTTAACGTTTTTTCACCAAAAATTACATGGCATGACGTCACTAAAACGTCATTATCTGCCACAAATTTTCACGAATTAAAAAAAAAAAATGGCAGAAGACGTAGAATTGATGCACCATAAGCTACCGTAAGTTTCACTTTGATATCTGTCATAGTTGTCAAGTTATGGAGAAAATCCGGGAGGGGGGGGGGGGGGGGGGTAAAATTTACCCCCCCCCCAGCGCCGCGCGGGTTAAGTCACCGATATCAAAATTCCGAGATATACGAATTGTGAGTACTTATGCTCTTATCACATCCTGTAAGTTTTAAACTGATCGGTGAAAAACTCTGGCTTTGGCACAACTGCAAACATTTTTGGAGGTGGGGTCACTTGACCTGGTCTGATGACCTGGTCTGATGACCTGACCTGAGATGACCCGAGGTTATTTTTTTTCTCAAAGTGTGCGCAATTGATGTCCTAACAGGTGTGTCAAAACCCGGCGGCGCTGCGCGCCGCCGTTTTTTCGCTATCTTTGAAAAACCTCAGGGGGGGGGGGGGGGGGGGGAAATCAACCCCCCTGCAGTGCGCGGGTTAACTGTATCCAGGACTTTCACGTTGGTAGAACTATGAAGGTGATTCTCAAAGACACCTACAGTGGACCTACCGGTGTCCTAAGCGGAGTGCCACAAGGATCCGTCTTGGGTCCTGTGCTTTTCCTTGTACTTATTAACTATGTTGCAGCAAATCTAACTTATAAGTATAAAATATTCGCCGATGATTTGAAGATCTATACGTGTTATAACACATGTGCTGCGTCCGAGGAACAGGAAAGAAAATTCCAATCGGATGTTACGAAGCTTCATCAAACAGCTGACTCGTAGGGGCTCAAGATGAACCTGAGGAATTGCGCTGCCTTGCGCTTTCGCAGGCGTTTCCACCCTGGTGCTGCACCTTCTTACAACCTGGAAGACAGCCCTATACCAGTCGTGACATCGCAAACATATTTTGGAGTTATCGTCGGTGACACATTGAAATTCCATGAACATGTTCAGAACACGACACGGAAGGCCGGTGGAGTCGCGCAGAACTTCCTGAAATCCACGGTTTGCAGATCTTCTGATTTCATGGTGTTCCTTCTTAAAACTCATTCGCCCCATTCTAGAATATGCCTCCGTGGTGTGGAACACCGGGAACGCACAAGCCAAGAGGAAACTTGAGTCAGTCTAGAGACATTGGACGCGACAGGTCCTGGGCCTGGAAAAGAAAGAGTATGGAGAGCGCCCGAATGCTCTGGATCTGTACTCTGTGGAAGGGCGTCTGCTTAGAGCAGACTTCATCAAGTGCTGAAATGTATTCCATGGTCAGGGTTCCGTTCAACCGACAGCGCTTTGGGAGATCAACACAGGTTTAGCACTCGCGGCCACCAATTTATAATCAAGGTCAACAGGTGTGAGATCGACGCTAGATCACGATTCTTCTCCAATCGCATTATCCGAGACTGGAACTCACTTCCTAGCTGGGTGGTGGGCGCTGAAACCCTCGGAGAATTCCAGTCGGGACTCGCCACCATGCTTGGGGAGAGATTGTTCCACTACGCTGCATAGTATGTAGCTAACGCCAAGTAGATTGTCAAACTACTACTGCCCAACAAATCACATCTGCCTACCGACATACCTTAAGCCACCCTTGGTATGCGCCCTACCCTTAACAGGCAAGGGCAGGGTCAGATGCGCCAGGGTATCCATCGTCAACACTAGTCCTGCGTCATTCCTTCTCCTTCCCTGCCAGATCAGGTCCATCTCATTTTTTCCTGTCTGCTGTTGCCGTTTTTTCTGCTGCCGTTTTTTGTGCCTTTAGTGTGGCAGATGTTTTATGGTCTCTTGTGTTGCCTGTCTCCCATCTTTCGTCGCGGCTGACGTTTTCTCCGGATTTGTCTCTGATTCGTCATAAGGTTACTGACTCAGCTGGCTGGCCATGGACGGGTTCTGATCTTGGTTTGGCGCACACCACTATCCTTTAACTCAAACTCAATTCCACCTAAATACCTCTTGCACTTGACCTGTATAGGCCATGCATGTGCAAACATTGGCCAACTGCTGACATCTTGATCAGCAACAGGTCATCTCGAAAAGCAGACTCACCATTCCAACCTCTCATACCGAACCTGCGTATTCCGATCAACTGGGGTTGGCGCGTCTTGTACTGAACGGCTTCCTCACTTATCCTCCCCCCTCCCTGTGGAAGGGTCTGGAAGGGTCTGGTCAACTCACCTACCAGGTGAGTTGACCAGGTGAGTAGGTATCAAATTAATGTTAATATTTCATGTTCCTTACTTTAGGATATCGGTTTAATCGCTTGCCGCTTGGTAGGATTTGGAGTCTGTCAACTAAATTTTGATT
>JAXIVJ010008641.1:35000-45000 GCA_036785665.1 Chirona hameri
ATGTATATGTATATGTATATGTATATGTATATGTATATGTATATGTATATGTATATGTATATGTATATGTATATGTATATGTATATGTATATGTATATGTATATGTATATGTATATGTATATGTATATGTATATGTATATGTATATGTATATGTATATGTATATGTATATGTATATGTATATGTAATGTATATGTATGTGTATGTGTATGTGTATGTGTATGTGTATGTGTATGTGTATGTGTATGTGTATGTGTATGTGTATGTGTATGTGTATGTGTATGTGTATGTGTATGTGTATGTGTATGTGTATGTGTATGTGTATGTGTATGTGTATGTGTATGTGTATGTGTATGTGTATGTGTATGTGTATGTGTATGTGTATGTGTATGTGTATGTGTATGTGTATGTGTATGTGTATGTGTATGTGTATGTGTATGTGTATGTGTATGTGTATGTGTATGTGTATGTGTATGTGTATGTGTATGTGTATGTGTATGTGTATGTGTATGTGTATGTGTATGTGTATGTGTATGTGTATGTGTATGTGTATGTGTATGTGTATGTGTATGTGTATGTGTATGTGTATGTGTATGTGTATGTGTATGTGTATGTGTATGTGTATGTGTATGTGTATGTGTATGTGTATGTGTATGTGTATGTGTATGTGTATGTGTATGTGTATGTGTATGTGTATGTGTATGTGTATGTGTATGTGTATGTGTATGTGTATGTGTATGTGTATGTGTATGTGTATGTGTATGTGTATGTGTATGTGTATGTGTATGTGTATGTGTATGTGTATGTGTATGTGTATGTGTATGTGTATGTGTATGTGTATGTGTATGTGTATGTGTATGTGTATGTGTATGTGTATGTGTATGTGTATGTGTATGTGTATGTGTATGTGTATGTGTATGTGTATGTGTATGTGTATGTGTATGTGTATGTGTATGTGTATGTGTATGTGTATGTGTATGTGTATGTGTATGTGTATGTGTATGTGTATGTGTATGTGTATGTGTATGTGTATGTGTATGTGTATGTGTATGTGTATGTGTATGTGTATGTGTATGTGTATGTGTATGTGTATGTGTATGTGTATGTGTATGTGTATGTGTATGTGTATGTGTATGTGTATGTGTATGTGTATGTGTATGTGTATGTGTATGTGTATGTGTATGTGTATGTGTATGTGTATGTGTATGTGTATGTGTATGTGTATGTGTATGTGTATGTGTATGTGTATGTGTATGTGTATGTGTATGTGTATGTGTATGTGTATGTGTATGTGTATGTGTATGTGTATGTGTATGTGTATGTGTATGTGTATGTGTATGTGTATGTGTATGTGTATGTGTATGTGTATGTGTATGTGTATGTGTATGTGTATGTGTATGTGTATGTGTATGTGTATGTGTATGTGTATGTGTATGTGTATGTGTATGTGTATGTGTATGTGTATGTGTATGTGTATGTGTATGTGTATGTGTATGTGTATGTGTATGTGTATGTGTATGTGTATGTGTATGTGTATGTGTATGTGTATGTGTATGTGTATGTGTATGTGTATGTGTATGTGTATGTGTATGTGTATGTGTATGTGTATGTGTATGTGTATGTGTATGTGTATGTGTATGTGTATGTGTATGTGTATGTGTATGTGTATGTGTATGTGTATGTGTATGTGTATGTGTATGTGTATGTGTATGTGTATGTGTATGTGTATGTGTATGTGTATGTGTATGTGTATGTGTATGTGTATGTGTATGTGTATGTGTATGTGTATGTGTATGTGTATGTGTATGTGTATGTGTATGTGTATGTGTATGTGTATGTGTATGTGTATGTGTATGTGTATGTGTATGTGTATGTGTATGTGTATGTGTATGTGTATGTGTATGTGTATGTGTATGTGTATGTGTATGTGTATGTGTATGTGTATGTGTATGTGTATGTGTATGTGTATGTGTATGTGTATGTGTATGTGTATGTGTATGTGTATGTGTATGTGTATGTGTATGTGTATGTGTATGTGTATGTGTATGTGTATGTGTATGTGTATGTGTATGTGTATGTGTATGTGTATGTGTATGTGTATGTGTATGTGTATGTGTATGTGTATGTGTATGTGTATGTGTATGTGTATGTGTATGTGTATGTGTATGTGTATGTGTATGTGTATGTGTATGTGTATGTGTATGTGTATGTGTATGTGTATGTGTATGTGTATGTGTATGTGTATGTGTATGTGTATGTGTATGTGTATGTGTATGTGTATGTGTATGTGTATGTGTATGTGTATGTGTATGTGTATGTGTATGTGTATGTGTATGTGTATGTGTATGTGTATGTGTATGTGTATGTGTATGTGTATGTGTATGTGTATGTGTATGTGTATGTGTATGTGTATGTGTATGTGTATGTGTATGTGTATGTGTATGTGTATGTGTATGTGTATGTGTATGTGTATGTGTATGTGTATGTGTATGTGTATGTGTATGTGTATGTGTATGTGTATGTGTATGTGTATGTGTATGTGTATGTGTATGTGTATGTGTATGTGTATGTGTATGTGTATGTGTATGTGTATGTGTATGTGTATGTGTATGTGTATGTGTATGTGTATGTGTATGTGTATGTGTATGTGTATGTGTATGTGTATGTGTATGTGTATGTGTATGTGTATGTGTATGTGTATGTGTATGTGTATGTGTATGTGTATGTGTATGTGTATGTGTATGTGTATGTGTATGTGTATGTGTATGTGTATGTGTATGTGTATGTGTATGTGTATGTGTATGTGTATGTGTATGTGTATGTGTATGTGTATGTGTATGTGTATGTGTATGTGTATGTGTATGTGTATGTGTATGTGTATGTGTATGTGTATGTGTATGTGTATGTGTATGTGTATGTGTATGTGTATGTGTATGTGTATGTGTATGTGTATGTGTATGTGTATGTGTATGTGTATGTGTATGTGTATGTGTATGTGTATGTGTATGTGTATGTGTATGTGTATGTGTATGTGTATGTGTATGTGTATGTGTATGTGTATGTGTATGTGTATGTGTATGTGTATGTGTATGTGTATGTGTATGTGTATGTGTATGTGTATGTGTATGTGTATGTGTATGTGTATGTGTATGTGTATGTGTATGTGTAGTGTATGTGTATGTGTATGTGTATGTGTATGTGTATGTGTATGTGTATGTGTATGTGTATGTGTATGTGTATGTGTATGTGTATGTGTATGTGTATGTGTATGTGTATGTGTATGTGTATGTGTATGTGTATGTGTATGTGTATGTGTATGTGTATGTGTATGTGTATGTGTATGTGTATGTGTATGTGTATGTGTATGTGTATGTGTATGTGTATGTGTATGTGTATGTGTATGTGTATGTGTATGTGTATGTGTATGTGTATGTGTCTGTGTATGTGTATGTGTATGTGTATGTGTATGTGTATGTGTATGTGTATTGTGTATGTGTATGTGTATGTGTATGTTATGTGTAGTGTATGTGTATGTGTATGTGTAATGTGTATGTGTATGATGTATGTGTATGTGTATGTGTATGTGTATGTGTATGTGTATGTGTATGTGTATGTGTATGTGTATGTGTATTGTGTATGTGTATGTGTATTGTGTATGTGTATGTGTATGTGTATGTGTATGTGTATGTGTATGATGTATGTGTATGTGTATGTGTATGTGTAATGTGTATTGTATGTGTATGTGTATGTGTATGTGTATGTGTATGTGGTATGTGTTGTATGTGTATGTGTATGTGTATGTGTATGTGTATGTGTATGTGTATGGTATGTGTATGTGTAGTGTATGTGTATGTGTATGTGTATGTGTATGTTGTGTATGTGTATGTGTATGTGTATGTGTAAGTGTATGTGTATGTGTATGTGTATGTGTATGTAGTGTTGTGTATTGTGTATGTGTATGTGTATGTGTATGTGTATGTGTATGTGTATGTGTATGTGTATGTGTATGTGTATGTGTATGTGTATGTGTAGTGTATGTGTATGTGTATGTGTATGTGTATGTGTAGTGTATGTGTATGTGTATGTGTATGTGTATGTGTATGTGTATGTGTATGTGTATGTGTATGTGTATGTGTATGTGTATGTGTATGTGTATGTGTAGTGTATGTGTATGTGTATGTGTATGTGTATGTGTATGTGTATGTGTATGTGTATGTGTATGTGTATGTGTATGTGTATGTGTATGTGTATGTGTATGTGTATGTGTATGTGTATGTGTATGTGTATGTGTATGTGTATGTGTATTGTATGTGTATGTGTATGTGTATGTGTATGTGTATGTGTTGTGTATGTGTATGTGTATGTGTATGTGTATGTGTATGTGTATGTGTATGTGTATGTGTATGTGTATGTGTATGTGTATGTGTATGTGTATGTGTATGTGTAATGTGTATGTGTATGTGTATGTGTATGTGTATGTGTATGTGTATGTGTATGTGTATGTGTATTGTATTGTATGTATGTGTATGTGTATGTGTATGTGTATGTGTATGTGTATGTGTATGTGTATGTGTATGTGTATGTGTAATGTGTATGTGTATGTGTATGTGTATGTGTATGTGTATGTGTATGTGTATGTGTATGTGTATGTGTATGTGTATGTGTATGTGTATGTGTATGTGTATGTGTATGTGTATGTGTATGTGTATGTGTATGTGTATGTGTATGTGTATGTGTATGTGTATGTGTATGTGTATGTGTATGTGTATGTGTATGTGTATGTGTATGTGTAGTGTATGTGTATGTGTATGTGTATGTGTATGTGTATGTGTATGTGTATGTGTATGTGTATGTGTATGTGTATGTGTATGTGTATGTGTATGTGAATGTGTATGTGTATGTGTATGTGTATGTGTATGTGTAGTGTATGTGTATGTGTATGTGTATGTGTATGTGTAGTAGGTGTATGTGTATGTGTATGTGTATGTGTATGTGTATGTGTATGTGTATGTGTATGTGTATGTTGGTATGTGTATGTGTATGTGTATGTGTATGTGTATGTGTATGTGTATGTGTATGTGTATGTGTATGTGTATGTGTATGTGTAGTGTATGTGTATGTGTATGTGTATGTGTATGTGTATGTGTATGTATATGTTGTATGTGTATGTGTATGTGTATGTGTATGTGTATGTGTATTGTATGTGTATGTGTATGTGATATGTGTATGTGTATGTGTAGTGTATGTGTATGTGTATTGTAATGTGTTTGTTATGTTGTATGTGTATGTGTATGTGTTGTATATGTAGTATGTATATTGTATTATGTATATGTATATGTATATGTATATGTATATGTATATGTATATGTTATGTATTGTATATGTATATGTATTGTATATGTATATGTATATGTATCTGTATATGTATATGTATATGTATATGTATATGTATATGTATATGATATGTATATGTATATGTATATGTATATGTATACAGTACTCTATATCAGACACATGACTCATACACAGACACTTACACATACACGATACACAGTACACATACACATACACATACACAGACACAGTACACAGACACATGATACACATACACATACACGATACACAGACACTACTCATACACATACACTATACACAGTACACATACACATACACTACACATACACAATACACCATACACATACACATACACATACACAGTACACAGACACATACACATACACATACACATACACATACACAAGACACATACACATACACATACACATACACTATACACATACACATACACATACACATACACATACACATACACATACACATACACATACACATACACATACACATACACATACACATACACATACATACACATACACATACACTATACACATACACATACACATACACATACACTATACACATACACATACACATACCACGATACACATACACTATACACATACACATACACATACACATACACATACCACATACACGATACACATACACATACACATACACTATACACATACACATACACATACACATACACATACACTTACACATACACATACACATACACAGACACATACACATACACATACACATACACATACACTAGACACATACACATACACATACACATACACATACACATACACATACACTATACACATACACATACACTTACACATACACATACACAGACACGATACACATACACTTACACATACACTTACACTTACACATACACATACACACACATACACATACACATACACATACACAGACACAGTCACTTACACGACACTTACACTTACACTTACACTTACACTTACACTTTACACTTACACGTACACTTACACTTACACTTACGTACACGTACACTTACACTTTACACTTACACTTACACTTACACTTACACTTACACTTACACTTACACTTACACTTACACTTTACACTTACACTTACACTTACACTTACACTTACACTTACACTTACACTTACACTTACACTTACACTTACACTTACACTTACACTTACACTTACACTTACACCGTTACACTTACAGCTTACACTTACACGTACACTTACACTTACACGTACACTGACACTGTACACTTACACTTACACTTTACACCTTACACTTACACTTACAGCTACACTTACACGTACACGTACACTTACACTTACACTTACACTTACACTTACACTTACACTTACACTTACACTTACACTTGACACTTACACTTACACTACACTTACACTTACAACTTACACTTACACTTACACTTACACTTACACTGACACTTACACTGACACTTACACGTACACTTACTACATACACTTACACATACACATACACAGTACACATTACACATTACACACATACACATACACATACACATACACATACACTAGACACATACACATACACATACACATACACATACACATACACGATACACATACACATACACATACACATACACCATACACTTACACTATACACATACACGATACACATACACATACACAGTACACATACATCACTTACACAGACACATACACATACACATACACATACTACATACACTTACACATACACATTACACATACACATACACTATACACATACACATACACATACACATACACATACACATACACATACACTTACACAGACACATACACATACACATACACATACACATACACTATACACCATACACATACACATACACATACACATACACTATACACATACACATACACATACACAGACACATACACATACACATACACATACACATACACATACACATACACATACACATACACATACACGATACACATACACATCATACACATACACATACACATACACATACACTATACACATACACATACACCATACACATACACATACACATACACATACACATACACATACACATACACGATACACATACACATACTCATACACATACACATACACATACACATACACATACACATACACATACACAATACACATACAGCACATACACATACACATACACATACACATACACATACACATACACATACACTATACACAGACACATACACATACACATACACCATACACTACACATACACATACACATACACATACACATACACATACACATACACATACACATACACAAGACACATACACTATACACATACACATACACATACACATACACATACACATACACATACACATACACATACACATACACAGTACACATACACATACACATACACATACACATACACATACACATACACATACACATACACTATACACATACACATACACATACACATACACATACACTTACACTACACATACACATACACATACACTTACACATACACATACACATACACCATACACATACACATACACATACACATACACATACACATACACCACATACACATACACATACACATACACATACACATACACATACACATACACATACACATACACATACACATACACATACACATACACATACACATACACATACACATACACATACACATACACATACACTATACACATACACATACACATACACATACACATACACATACACACTGTACACATACACATACACAGACACATACACTTACACTTACACATACTACATTACACTTACACTTACACTTGACACTTACACTTACACTTACACTTACACTTACACTTACACTTACACGTACACTTACACTTACACTTGACACTTACACTTACACTTACACTTACACTTACACTGACACCTTACACGTACACTTACACTTACACTTACTTACACTTACACTTACACTGACACGTTACACGTTACACTTTACACTTACACTTTACACTTACACTTACACTTACACTTACACTTACACTTACACTTACATCTTACACTTACACGTTACACTTACACCTTACACTTTACACTTACACTTACATCTTACACTTACACTTACACATTACACTTACACTTACACTTACACTTACACTTACACCTTACACTGACACCTTTACACTTACACTTACACTTACACTTACACTTACACCTTACACTTACATCTTACACTTACACTTACACTTACACTTACACTTACACTTTACACTTACACTTACACTTACACTTACACTTACACTTACACTTTACACTTACACATACACATACACTTACACTCATACACATACCACATACACATACACTATACACATACACATACACATACACATACACATACACATACACATACACTATACACATACACATACACCATACACTGACACATACACATACACATACATCATACACATACACAACACATACACATACACAGTACACATACACAGACACATACACGATACACATACACAGTACACATACACATACACATACACATACACATACACATACAGCATACACATACACATACACATACACATACACATACACATACACATACACATACACATACACATACACATACACATACACTATACACATACACATACACATACACATACACATACACATACACATACTACATACACATACACATACACTATACACATACACATACACATTACACATACACATACACATACACATACACATACAACATACACTTACACATACACATACACATACACATACACATACACATACACATACACATACACATACACATACACATACACATACACATACACATACACATACACATACACATACACATACACATACACATACACATACACTATACACATACACATACACATACACATACACATACACATACACGATACACATACACATACACATACACATACACATACACATACACATACACATACACATACACATACACATACACTATACACATACACATACACATACACAGTACACATACACATATACACCATACACATACACCACATACACATACACATACACATACACAATACACATACACATACACATACACATACACATACACATACACATACACTATACACATACACAGACTCATACACTATACACATACACATACACATGACACATACACATACTACACATACACATACACATACACATACACATACACATACACATACACATACACATACACAGACACATACACATACACATACCATACACATACACATACACATACACATACACATACACATACACTACATACACATACACATACACATACACTACACATACACAGTACACATACACATACACATACCACACCACACCCACACCCACACCCACACCCACACCCACACCCACACCCACAGCCCACACCCACACCCACACCCACACCCACACCCACACCCACACCCACACCCACACCCACACCCACACCCACACCCACACCCACACCCACACCCACACCCACACCCACACCCACACCCACACCCAC
>JAXIVJ010008641.1:52500-54613 GCA_036785665.1 Chirona hameri
ACATACACATACACATACACATACACATACACATACACATACACATACACATACACATACACATACACATACACATACACATACACATACACATACACATACACATACACATACACATACACATACACATACACATACACATACACATACACATACACATACACATACACATACACATACACATACACATACACATACACATACACATACACATACACATACACATACACATACACATACACATACACATACACATACACATACACATACACATACACATACACATACACATACACATACACATACACATACACATACACATACACATACACATACACATACACATACACATACACATACACATACACATACACATACACATACACATACACATACACATACACATACACATACACATACACATACACATACACATACACATACACATACACATACACATACACATACACATACACATACACATACACATACACATACACATACACATACACATACACATACACATACACATACACATACACATACACATACACATACACATACACATACACATACACATACACATACACATACACATACACATACACATACACATACACATACACATACACATACACATACACATACACATACAGCATACACATACACATACACATACACATACACATACACATACACATACACATACACATCACATACACATACACATACACATACACATACACATACACATACACATACACATACACATACACATACACATACACATACACATACACATACACATACACATACACATACACATACACATACACATACACATACACATACACATACACATACACATACACATACACATACACATACACATACACATACACATACACATACACATACACATACACATACACATACACATACACATACACATACACATACACATACACATACACATACACATACACATACACATACACATACACATACACATTACACATACACATACACATACACATACACATACACATACACATACACATACACATACACATACACATACACATACACATACACATACACATACACATACACATACACATACACATACACATACACATACACATACACATACACATACACATACACATACACATACACATACACATACACATACACATACACATACACATACACATACACATACACATACACATACACATACACATACACATACACATACACATACACATACACATACACATACACATACACATACACATACACATACACATACACATACACATACACATACACATACACATACACATACACATACACATACACATACACATACACATACACATACACATACACATACACATACACATACACATACACATACACATACACATACACATACACATACACATACACATACACATACACATACACATACACATACACATACACATACACATACACATACACATACACATACACATACACATACACATACACATACACATACACATACACATACACATACACATACACATACACATACACATACACATACACATACACATACACATACACATACACATACACATACACATACACATACACATACACATACACATACACATACACATACACATACACATACACATACACATACACATACACATACACATACACATACACATACACATACACATACACATACACATACACATACACATACACATACACATACACATACACATACACATACACATACACATACACATACACATACACATACACATACACATACACATACACATACACATACACATACACATACACATACACATACACATACACATACACATACACATACACATACACATACACATACACATACACATACACATACACATACACATACACATACACATACACATACACATACACATACACATACACATACACATACACATACACATACACATACACATACACATACATCATACACATACACATACACATACACATACACATACACATACACATACACATACACATACACATACACATACACATACACATA
>JAXIVJ010008642.1:0-54611 GCA_036785665.1 Chirona hameri
GGTAGGTAGGTAGGTAGGTAGGTAGGTAGGTAGGTAGGTAGGTAGGTAGGTAGGTAGGTAGGTAGGTAGGTAGGTAGGTAGGTAGGTAGGTGGGTAGGTAGGTAGGTAGGTAGGTAGGTAGGTAGGTAGGTAGGTAGGTAGGTAGGTAGGTAGGTAGGTAGGTAGGTAGGTAGGTAGGTAGGTAGGTAGGTAGGTAGGTAGGTAGGTAGGTAGGTAGGTAGGTAGGTAGGTAGGTAGGTAGGTAGGTAGGTAGGTAGGTAGGTAGGTAGGTAGGTAGGTAGGTAGGTAGGTAGGTAGGTAGGTAGGTAGGTAGGTAGGTAGGTAGGTAGGTAGGTAGGTAGGTAGGTAGGTATGTATGTATGTATGTATGTATGTATGTATGTATGTATGTATGTATGTATGTATGTATGTATGTATGTATGTATGTATGTATGTATGTATGTATGTATGTATGTATGTATGTATGTATGTATGTATGTATGTATGTATGTATGTATGTATGTATGTATATATATATATATATATATATATATATATATATATATATATATATATATATATATAAATGTTTGAAAAAAAACGTAGCAAATCGAGTTATGATGCAAATTGCAAATGAAACACGTCAAAAGAAAGGAAATTGCATTTTATTTAAAATTGTTATCTCGGATTGTTTGAAGTTTTGGGTTTTTGACTAAAAAAAATTGAAGCAATTGTTTTTTGTTTCGTTAAAATTTCCTCAATTAAGAAAAGAAGATATTGCAAAAACGGAATACACATTAGAGAAACAAATATGGAAGGTATCCAAACCAAATTTCAAAGCAATATCTTTATTTTTGACTGACTTATGGCTCCCTAATTATAAGTAACTCATGACGTCATTTTTTTGGCCATTGCTGGTGAAATATTACGGAAATGTGCTTTTGAATGTATGTTAGGAGAGTTTTGAGACTTCATGCCACATAAAATGCAACCAATAAATGGTTACTAAATGACTAATCCCAGCGACTTTTTTGTTGACTTCTTTTTTAATATATTTCGGAAAACTCAATAAAAAGACATCAAACATACACACATGAACACGAACATTGCATCATCAGTATCTGTGCGGCCCGCCTGGCCAAGCCGGAACGGTTTCCGCGACGTTGGCAAAACCGTCCCGGCTCCTGGGAGGTTTGGGGTTACCGCCCGGCCGGGGAGAGCTGTGGGGTACCTCCCCTGCGCTCCAGACAGGCCGCAGCCCCCAGCCGACACTGCCTCGCACGACGTCGCATGGCAGTGCCCCCATCGGCCGGCCGGGCGCGCGACCCGTCAGTCCGTTAGATTGGCGCGCCGCGCGCCCGGCCGGCCGACCGGCCCTTGCAAGGGCCGGTCTCAGGTTGGCCCGGTTGGGTAAGGCGGGGGCGCACAAATATGCATTCATTGTTTTTTCTTCAGTTTTTTCCTCTTCAGTTTGTTCAACTAACATGTTCATAATTTACTGGCGAACCTACTGGCGTAACAGTCAACAGCATTTGCAATACGCACACAAACCTCTAAATGTTGCGCGACAGGAGTAAACAGAGTTTGGTGCACACTGTACATAACAATACAACAGCGGCGACAGCGCCGAAACCGCCGGCGGCGCCGGCGGCGGCCGAAACAGCGGGCAGGGACAGTAAAAACGGCGGCAACACAAAACGATCGGGCGAAAAGCGACGGGCGGGTCAGGCCGCCGGATCCAGGCAGCGAGTGCGCCGCCATTGCCACCCGCGACAGCCCTGCCGGCATCTCGCAGCGATCAAGGCACCCGGTAAACATGTGACAGGATTAGGACGAGGATGAGTGGGCAATGTTCACTGAGGAGGCGATGGTGCTATAATGGTTGTGACAATATTTTAGAGACTTTTTCCCATTTTTGCATGAATTTATCTCTCGACTTTTTCCACATGGCGCATTGTTCTTCCTTCAGGGCTTCTAGTTTAATCAGTGCGTGAAATTGTTGTATGCTTGGGTGATGCTTGGGTGATATATTTTGCTTTGAATATTACTACCTTAGCTATGGTCGTAATCAGTAGGTACAGTTCGCTTTCATCTTCAAGAGACGGGAAAAACCACGATTGTACTGTAACATTTATATTTAAGTTATAATTATTGTTTAAATATAGAAATATTTATCTTATGTAGTCTTGCACTAAGGCACAGTCCCACAACAGTATGTGGCAAATGGTTTCATTTGAAGATTTACCAAAAGTACACAGTGGACTTTCCGATTTTCCTATTCGGTACAAAAATGTGTTGGTGGATATTATTCTTGAAACTATACGGTAATGGAAAGTTTGCAAATAAGTATTTTTTTTGTGGAGAGGCGTATATCGCGCATGGTCCCTTCGTTCATATAACTGATGTCTCTACACCATTTACGCTCAAGGGGTGTCTGACATGTGTTTTTATTTCACTCATTGCGTTAATTAATTAATTGTATGCTAATCGTGAAATGTTTGATTTCCTAGCAAGTAGTGCTATTTTGTATGGTAATATAGGATATGAGGTTTTACAAACAGAGTTAGGGCTCTGAGTGTAATTTGGAATGCTCCTGATTAACCCGCGAGTTACTGGGGTATATTTCATAACGCGACTTACTGGGGGGGGGGGGCTATTTCCCCCCCCCCCCTCTGATCTCCGGAACTACTGGACCGAATGTAAAAATTAAAACAGCATTCGATAGCCCTGGGAAATTTATCGAGGAAAACATAATATTGTTGACCTCAGGGTCACCGATGACGTCACAGGTCAGGTCAAGTACAAAATGTTTGACCGTGTCAAATGGTCTCGATGGATGGAATTGTCGCGCAAAATTGCGATATTAAACGCATAAGCTGTCGATAAATCGGTATGATTCGTGTGCCTGACACTTCTAAGTACCTTTCTAAGCTGTTTATGACCTTGGGTTAGGTCAAGGTCATCAGAGGTCACGAGTTCAAACTGCAGATTACGGTCATTAGGCGTTGTAACACATGTTTATGGGTTTGTTTTTCGTCTAGACCGCGAAAAATGACTTTAGAACATTGTTTGTTCCATATAAATAGAAGTAAAAAGCAAAAAAGGAAATGCGTTTTTTTATGCATATTAATGCTGTGAGAAGTGGTCGATTTTTGTCATTTAAAGGTCATAACTCGGTCATTTTTAAAGATATCGACTTTAAATTGGGTACACATATTCACCGCATACGTCTCAATGACATATATTCCGGTTTTTGGATAATTCGGATTTTTCTTGAAAGTTTTGTAAAAACAAACAAAAAATGTATTTGGATTTCTAAAAATTTTGAATCTCAGAGACACTAAAAAACCGAGATAGCAGTTTGGTAGCCCGGTCTATTGTCAGTAATTTGATTTAAAACAATTTAGTTTATCTCAAATATTGTACCTTTGACAGCGTTTTCCGCAAACCATTATTTTGCAACAAAAACCGAAGAACATGACGTCACTCTGACGTCATTTCCGGTTGAGCTATCATAGCCTCATATTTTGCCGTTTGCCAACATGTGTAGAATTGATGTGAGAGAAGGTACTACAAGTTTGGTGACGATACCGGTGTTCGTTTAGGAGTTATTGCAAAATAACGGGAGGGGGGGGGCAAAAAATAGCCCCCCCCCCCCAGTAACTCGCGGGTTAAGGAGTAGTAAAGAAAAGTAATATTTATGTTGAATAACGTACATAAAGTGTTGTCGTTATGCAGTGATCCAGTCTCGTTACAATATAAGTCGGCAAGGAACCGTAGACCCTTATCGTTCCACTCCTTTACAATGGTCCTATTAAATTTGGTGTGATCCGAAAACCAAAGTTTTTCCGTAAGTAACTGTGAGGGTACGGCACGAAAAATGGCGCAGAAGTCCGCCCAAGCATTTACGACATCACTCCAAAATCTGTTTTTAAGTTTGTTTCTTGCGATATCTCTAAGTTTTATTGTTCCGAAGCAAACTAGGTCGTCTATGGGAGGTAGTTTTTCTTTCACATTGTTTGCCCACATTACATTTGGGTTCGTCCAGTACAACCTTTTCAGCCAAGTTACCTTTAAACTTTTAATGAACGAAGCTATTTGTACCATTCTCAACCCACCACGATCATAGTTTTGCACTAACCTAGTTCTTTTTATTTTGTCGGGCCCATCGTTCCATATAAATCTGTACAACACATTGTTTATGTTCTTAATGTCTTCTTCACCTGGATTTGGTAGTGCTGAAAATATATGTACCAGTTTTGAGATTAACATCGCTTTCACTACAGTTATTTTGCCTATTAAAGTAAGATTTCTGCGTTTCCATTGTGCAACTTCTTGAGAGATCTTAGGTAGTATTGTAGTGATGTTTCGCCTTGTAATTTTTGTGTTTGAACTGTTGTACAATATGCCTAGGACTTTGAGGTCGCTTACTTCATTTAGTCCCAAATTGGTAAGAAATGACGTGTCAACTGTCTTACCTATTTGGAGACATTTTGTTTTGTCTATGTTTACGCGTAAGGTAGACACTTTTGTGAATTTGTCTAGTTCATACAGAATCCCTTTAATCGGGTCGAGCCCAGCGCGTGAAAACACGATCAGGTCATCGGCGTATTGTGACAGTCGTACTTCAGTATCAACGGTTAACTCAATACCTTGCAGATTTTTGGAAAATAACATTTGATTTGCAAGTGGCTCCATTACTAGATTAAACAAATATCCAGAGACAGGATCCCCTTGTCTTATGCCTCTTTCTATATGGATTTTGGAGCCGAGGTTTCCGTAAAGGAGAATGCGGGAGAAATTGTTAGAGTTAAGGTAAAATGTGTTAATCATTTGTTTACACAATGGCCCAAAATTGTACCTATCAAGAGCTTCTGTCAAGAATTCCCAGGAGACTGTGTCAAAAGCGGCTTCGAAATCTACTGCCATTATAATACCAGAGGCGGATGTAGCATTTACATGTTCTATAACGTCATACATTAGACGGCTGTTTTCTCCAATAAATCTTCCCGGGATATATGCGGTCTGTGCTGAAGATATCAAGCTATGCATTATGTTTTTTTAATCTGTTAGCAATGGCAGACGATATAATTTTAAAATCAACGTTTAGTAACGATATTGGCCTCCATCCTATTAAAGAATCTTTTGGTTTGCCCTGTTTAGGTATGAGAGTAACAACGCTTTCACGGTGACAGTTGATAATTGTTTGGTTTTGAAGCCTTTTTTTCAATATTGACATGACGTGCAAGCTCAAATCCTTTCGATTGTGCCCTTTTGTGTCAATATAGCACCCGTACTTCGGAAGTAATTATGTTATGACCGCTCTGACATCAAATAGCAACAGTGTGCAATAGTTTGGTGTGTTTATGTATCTGTACGACATTGCTTCCTTTCTAAATGTTCACTGAGCGAAGCAATACCGATTAATAATCATGTATTACTTTACACTCACATCAATAACGGTATCTGGCAACATCCCTTGGTTGGACGCAGAAGCTGATGCAACATCATTGCACAATCACACACACGCGTCCATACGTGTACAACTCCAAATAAGGTGCTCCGTGAGTGCGCGCTGTCCAAACAGAACACAAAATTAAGCGACGCACAAACAGTTAGTTCCAGAGTCGAACTTATAACACAAAACATGCAATTATGACGCAGAATTGATGTAGGTATAATTCAGAACAAATAACGATAACCTACGATAAGCACACACGAACACTCCTTCAACTGGGCTTTTGCCCCACAGATACTTTTTAAAAACTATAACCGTTATCTGTCCTAACCAAACTATTCAAAGAACTATAGCTAAGTCACATCGGTCCTGTTCAGTGCAACGTGCTGGCGCTGCAAATAATAATACAAAACGCCAAAACCTTCAGACATGCTGCTCATCAATGTATATCAGGTGTACAAGACAAGCGCAGCAGCCTGCTGTACATGTCAGTACAGAACATATTAGTGTACTGTCATCAGGGCTGCGGAGTCGGAGTCGGAATCGGAGTCGGAGTCGGTCGGGGAAGGTGATTTCGTTCGGAGTCGGAGTCGGAGTCTGCACAATTTTACCGACTCCGACTCCGGCTGTCAGTCATGGGCAACGCATGGGCAAATTATTTTTCAGGTGCATTTTAGTGAACCACCGATGGCAATGACTAAAAGAGCATACCAGTTTAACTTTGTTTGCTTCGATTCCTTTGCCATTCAATGGTTTTCGATCATGAGGCGTGTACCACGGTGGGCGAAATAGAACGTAGGATGTGCTGTCGGATGCATATCCAAAAAGTCATCCCGAGGAATTTAAGCAACGATTACGAGAAATTAAGTGTTGCCACATTCGTTAACTATAGCATTTAATTAGGGTTGATATTCATACGAATGTTAAGTCTATCCATTTCATCTAACCGCTATATTTTTCCATTAAATGAGCTCCAAACTTGATATGGGAAATTGTTTGCTGATGGTAATTACTTGTTGTGCCTGTTGACAATAGCTTCAGTTAATATGAGGTCGGAGTCGATTTCGGAGTCGGAGTCGACCCCGGAGGGTCGGAGTCGGAGTCACCTGAAAACCGATCGACACCGCAGCCCTGATTGTCATGATAGTGAACACACGAAATACTGAACCACGGCAGTTCCTTGAACATAAGTGGCGTTTTTCGAACATAGCGTGGATACGGTGCCATTGCGATTGTTGGAGTAGCTTTAGTATGGTCTGAATCACCGCTTAGGAAAACGAGGCAAAATTCATATAAATGAACCGTTAATAATTATTTTTGCTTATTGTGATACTGAAAGTTGAACTAGGCATATCAAAGGATCACAAAGTTCACACAGAGAACTTCTTCAGCTGTAATGACTGTCGCTGAAGAAGTTCTAGTGCAATATTTCATTATTTCGTATATTTTTCACTGCAATATTGTCGTGAGCAAAAATACTTAACGGTCTTTTGGATATGGTCTTATGGTCCAAAACATTTCAGTGACATTGTTACGCATCCAATTGTTTAACTACTCACATACACACATTCGTTGTTGAATTTGTCATTAAATTTCGTTAAGATATTTTGTGCTCGGTATCCGTCCCGAGGTTTCATGCATATGTCAGGCTACATACCAATAAAGAAACACGTAAACTCCATTGTGTGGAGACTTATTTGTGTAATCTAATAACACAACCAATACCGCCGGGCCTGCAGCCTTTCATTCCTTGTATTCTAAATCCCGCACAGCTAAACGTCGCACGAGTAAGAAATCGAAAATAATACAAACTTTGGATTTGGTAATTACCTTTGAATTCAGCGTTGTAAAATAGCGTACAGATCGATCTTTAACCCTCGCCCCGGGGGGGGGGGGAGGGGGGGGGGGGGGGATGCCACCCCTTGGTTTTTCTAGAATAATTCGCGTAGTTTCCAACCAATTGCAATGAAACTTTCAGTACCCTACTTTTGGAGAGAGAAAAAATCCACACATTCTGAAATTTTGAATTGCTAACCCACATGACCCGTGACCTATGACCGGTTTCTCAAGGTCATAGCAGGCGCAACTGGCGTCCGCAGTATCGATGTTTGTAACTTGTGCAGTTTCCAAGTGTTTGTTGTTCAGGAGCATATGCACAGGTGTTTCCAGGTGACAGTTGTGGTTTCCACTGAGATTGTGACCTCGATTGACCTTTTCAGAGGTCAACTGAGGTCATTGACCTCCGATTACCTCAGATGACTTTTTTTTTAGCTTCTGGCGGTTTCTAGGACATTTTGTGACGCTGATTTGAAATTTGGGATCCATTTTACATAATTATATGTTCCACTGGGGTCATGCGCTTCCACAGGTCAACCGAGGTCACTGACGTCAAATGACCTCACTTGATTTTTGTTGGGAATTTGACAGTTTTTAGGATATTTTGTGACGCTGATTACGAATTTGGTACCCATTAAGCATTATGATATGCTTATTCATGATTCAAGCTCGATGCAATTCAATTTATACGCATTTACAATTTTGATGACTTTTGGGTCATTGACATGACCTCAGAGGTCACTTGATGACCCAAGATAATCGGGTATTAGCGGCTTCCTCCCATCACAAGCAACTCGCTCGTCTTTGAATCGAAGCTCTAGCTCAATTAGGGGCGAAACGCTAGGGGGGGGGGTCGTACCAACCCCTCCCCCTACCCGAACACGAAGTGATTTCGCCCTATCCGGGCGAGGGTTAAATGCATTCGACTTCGGGGTTTTCAATGAAACACATCGCTGGATCTGAAGAAATTTGGGGATCCGGTTATGAAAAGCGCCGCACCTAAACATGTTATCCTAATATCGCGTTGAGGTGATGATGCCCCAAGCGCAAGTAGTTTTGTTGAAATGATCACCCAGTGTGTCAAGGAAGATGTTCAAATATCCCCGTTCAAGACCCAGCTACTGAACTCACGGAAGATAACCATTTCTGATACACCCTTTACCGTTACTTGCCAGCGAAACAAGCACTTTTATAACCAAACTGTCCGTTCATAGGCAGCGGAACGGGGAGGTCGGCACGGGGGCACCGTGCACCCTTGAATTTGCAAGGGGGGAGGGCACCCATATCAAAGTGGCTCCCCTTAAATTTGGTATGGCTAAGATAATTATGATAGATATTGACGTATAACTTACAGTACTTTATGCTACATCAATTCTACGTCTTCAATTTTTTTTTTATAATGAAATTGGTGTAGTACTGTGGGAGATAATGACGATTTAATAACGGCATGTTATGCAATTTTTGGTGGAAAAACGATACATGTATCGTTTTTGATGTTTGCAAAACCATAGAAAATCGAGGTTTGATGAAAATTGCAAATACACAAGTCAGAAGAAAGGAAATTACGTTTTCGTTCCAATGGCTTTCTCGGATTTGTGAAATTGTGTATTTTTTACCCAAAAAAAATGCAAAAAACTTTTTTCGGGAAAATTTCCACAAAATAAAAATATTGAAGATATTAAAAACGGAATATACATTACATATACAAATATGGAAGATGTCCAAACCAAATTTCAAAGCAATGTCTTTATTTTTGACTGATTTTCCCGCGCCGTGCTGGGTAGTTTAGACGCCCCGCCCCCTTTAACCTGCGCTGTGCCGGGGGGGGGGGGGGGGGGGGGTGGGGTGTTTGGGCACCCCCTTCTCAGGCTTTTCAAAGATAGCGAAAAAACAGCGGCGCGCAACGCCGCACTTTTTGGTACAGCTGTTCGGGCATCCATTGCGCACATTATGCAAAAAAAAATACCTCGGGTCATCTCAGGTCAGGTCACCAGACCAGGTCATCAAAGGTCTGACCTGATCTGACCTGATCTGACAAAGAGATGGCCTGCAATATCAGTCGTACCCTTTCTATCATTTAAAGTGCCGTGAATGGTGCTAAAATATATAATTTGTACGGTCAAGGGTGGCCCCATACGGCTGATGAAGAATTGACCAAGAGGGTAGTCGAGGTTCGTGACCAGGGGGTAGAATAGCACATCTCATAAAGGTGGTAGCCGTTTTTACGAGCAGTAAATATTATACATGCGATAGCAGTGCATCATATTGCTTAGTGTCTCGTGCGGACTTCAAAAATGTTATTGAACTAAAAAATAGACAGGATTTTGCGAAGGGAGGGGCTTGAAGAAAATTTGTCACAAAAGCTGCACTTAAACTTAACTATCAATGGTATTTACGCAAAATGGATACTCATACAATTATTATTGCTATTGGAATATATATATATATATATATATATATATATATATATATATATATATATATATATATATATATATATATATATATATATATATATATATATATATATATATATATATATATATATATATATATATATATATATATATATATATATATATATATATATATATATATATATATATATATATATATATATATATATATATATATATATATATATATATATATATATATATATATATATATATATATATATTTGAGGTTTTGAGCGGGCTGGATAACTAATTTTTGCTATTGGAACCAGGATGCAGAGTCAAAACGAGGAAATATGTCTCTAGCAAAAGGTGGGGTCAAAGACATGTTGCCCCCCCCATTTAAGGCCAAAGGTGGGCCCATGGGCCCCATGTCCTCCCCCTCCCCCCCCCCCCTCTGCGGTCGCCAGTGTGTACAGTCTATATTAAACCCTTTTGGACTGGAAAAGGACACTGAATGATTTTCACCGCGTAGCGGCGCGGATTGTTTTTGATTTTTCTTTTAATTTTGGGGATTTTGTTTTTATTTTGGGGATTTTTTGTTGGATTTGTTTGTTAATTTTTTGCTTTATTTTTGTGTGTGTGGTGCCCCTGGTTCCCCGGCGCAGTGGTGCTCCTGGTGCTCTGGCGCAAAAGTGCCCCTTCACGGCCCAAGGGGGAGGGGTCATGACCCCTGTGACCCTCCTGGATCCGCCAATGCGCATATCTTCGGAATAGGAAGCATTTGGATATTAATTTTCCCCATTGACTTATAGTGGGGAATTCACAAAATTGACCCGACCTTAGGTGACCGATATAAAACAAATCCAAGATAAACGAATTGTAGGTACCTATGACCTTATGAAATTCTGTAAGTTTGAAACTGATCGGTCAAAAACTGTGGCTGTGGTACGACCGCATTTTTTTGGGGATGTTGGGTCACGTGACGACGTCACGTTGATGCCCGAACACATTTGTAAAAACGGTGGCGCACAGCGTCGCCGTTTTCCGCTATCCTTGAAAAATCTTAACCCGCGCCATGCCGGTGCTCGACGCCACCTTCGCCGTGCCGGAGGGGGAGGGTGTTTATACCCCCATCTAGCTCGAAAATTAAAAAACCGATATAAAACTGATATAAAACAAATCCAAGATAAACGAATTGTAGGTACCTATGACCTTATGAAATTCTGTAAGTTTGAAACTGATCGGTCAAAAACTGTGGCTGTGGTACGACCGCATTTTTTTGGGGATGTTGGGTCACGTGACGACGTCACGTTGATGCCCGAACACATTTGTAAAAAACGGTGGCGCACAGCGTCGCCGTTTTCCGCTATCCTTGAAAAATCTTAACCCGCGCCATGCCGGTGCTCGGCGCCACCTTCGCCGTGCCGGAGGGGGGAGGGTGTTTATACCCCCATCTAGCTCGAAAATTAAAATGGCTAGAAAGACGCGGAAAAAGGAGTTCGAAAGCTCTCGACAAGCACATTCTAAAGTACTCCAAATGTGTTTTCCTAAAGCTAATATTGAGGTCACCAGAGGTCATCGAAGGTCAAATTTTCAGTTTTAGGACTTCGCTCCAGAAACCCACAGATATCACAGGAACTATGATAGCTAGGAACAAACAGAAAACAACAATGGAAAACTCTTGAAACATACAATCGACACGGTGTCCTCAGGTTTGAGCTCAGGTCAATAGTTTAGGCTCCAAAGCTCATCAAATGTCAAAAAAGCTATTTTTTTTACAAAACAGTTGTTCACAAATAGTTTTTTCCCTAACCACGACATGACAATCATTTTGATGCCATCGTGTTTGTCTTGTCACGGCGCTTTGACTCATGTTAGTGTTGACCAGGTTAGGTCAACTAAAAAATTTGACCTCAGGTCAATGTCAAGTTCTAACTCAAGTAGGTCATGTTGCATATGGGAAGACGTGCCTCGACGGGATAAACACATTGGTGTCGGTTTCACTTCCTTATCGTCATCATGTCGAGAGTTATTGACATACAACTGTTGGTGACCTCGGATGACCTCGGCTGAACCTCTAGGAGTCACTGAACAAAAATGGCACCTTGTTCATCAATAATGGCCTATAATGACATGATCCAGAAGGAATTAGACTGATATCTTGCGTATTCTCGGAATAGGAAGCATTTTAATATTTCCCCATTGACTTATAATGAGGAGGCCACGAAATTGACCCGATCTTAGGTCGCTGATATACAAAATCAAAGATAAACGAATTGTAGATATGTATGACCTTATGAAATCCTGTAAGTGTAAAACTGATCATCCAAAAACTGTGACTGTGGTACGACACAATTTTTTTTGGAGGTGGTGTCACGTGACCTGACCTGAGTTGGCCTGCAATAAATCTGACCTTTGATGACCTCTTGTGACAGCAATATTGACCTGAGTCAAAAAATGACTGGAATAGTTTCAAAATTATTTTTGAAGAGCTTTCGAACGTTTTTTTCTCTCGGTTTTTGTCCACGTCTCATAGGAGCAGAGTTCAAGGGGGAGCGTCGAAACGCCCCCCCCCCCCCCCACCACACACACACACGGCACAGCGAAGGTGGCGCCGAGCACCGACACGGCGCGGGTTATGGCTCCCTAAGTATAAGTAACTCATGGCGTCTTTTTTTAAGTTGCTTTTTTGCTTTTAGCGACCAGATACAGACAAATAAACGCCACCGTTGTATTTCCGAGACACAACTGGTCTAGAAACATGCCTGTTTTATTTAGATTAATCAATTTCAAATTGTGATCTTATGCGACCTGACCTTGACCTTATATGAGGTTAGGATGCAAAATGGCTGCTACTATAGAATTATACGTGTAAAATAACCCATAAAACATACGTTGCATGACTTTCATATATATGTTGCACATAGTGACCGTTGTCCGTTTGTGACCCGGCCCTTACCTGTGCTTACAATTTCACTTTTGCTTATGTGGGAGATGCATTATACCTCTGAGAGCCCTTCGTGCATACGTCATATTTCGTAGGTTTGATATATAAGCGCATATAGCTGCGACCAGGGACCTAGCCAATGAGTGGGGGGGGGGGGGGGGGACGGGGCCATGCTCCCCCCCCCCCCGCCCCCTGAGCAAACACTAATTTGCACTAGATAACATGCGATGGTGGTGACGACCCGACTCCACCCCCCCCCCCCCCCGGTCAACAGCATTTGGGCTGAGCAGTTAAATTTGAGGAGTGAAATCGAAGTGCCCCCCCCCCCCCCCCCCCCCACCTTGCCCAGAACGGTTCCGCCGCCACTGTGTCCGTTGCATAACACTGTCATCACATCGACCACACAGTCCACACTCCACAGTCCACACTCCTTCCCAGAAACACACACGCACACACAGGTAGACTCCATACCAACCGGCACTACCCTCCGCGTAAACACCGTCCGTCTCCCAGCAACATCCTTTACACCCCTAAACGCCGGCATCCTCATGCTTCCTTCCTCTGTTTTGCCGGACCTTTACTACATGTTCATGCAGAGCAGGCGCGACATGGTGGACTTGAACGAGATGTCCTCGCGGGATTGGGCGCGGCTACGCTCCTCCCTGCGCCGCTGTTTCATCGTGTGCGGGTTCTCCGCCGTCACGTCCATCCCGTCATCGACGTGCACCGGCTGGTCCTCGGGGTGAGGATCCAGCGAGCCGTGCTTCCCGATCAGCCAGAACGTCTGCATCATGCCCTTGCCCTGCAGTCACAGACCGACAGACAGACAAACGTGATGGTGTGTGTCCTTATTATGCGCCCTGCAGTCACATACAGACAGACGTGGGGTTCATGGTCTTGCCCTGCAGTCACAAACAGACATAAGACAGACGTGGGGTTCATGGTCTTGCCCTGCAGTCACATACAGACATAAGACAGACGTGGGGTTCATGGTCTTGCCCTGCAGTCACAGACCGACAGACAGACAAACGTGATGGTGTGTGTCCTTATTATGCGCCCTGCAGTCACAAACAGACATAAGACAGACGTGGGGTTCATGGTCTTGCCCTGCAGTCACATACAGACATAAGACAGACGTGGGGTTCATGGTCTTGCCCTGCAGTCACATACAGACATAAGACAGACGTGGGGTTCATGGTCTTGCCCTGCAGTCACAGACCGACATACGACAGACGTGGGGTTCATGGTCTTGCCCTGCAGTCACAAACAGACATAAGACAGACGTGGGGTTCATGGTCTTGCCCTGCAGTCACATACAGACATAAGACAGACGTGGGGTTCATGGTCTTGCCCTGCAGTCACATACAGACATAAGACAGACGTGGGGTTCATGGTCTTGCCCTGCAGTCACAAACAGACATAAGACAGACGTGGGGTTCATGGTCTTGCCCTGCAGTCACAAACAGACATAAGACAGACGTGGGGTTCATGGTCTTGCCCTGCAGTCACATACAGACATAAGACAGACATGGGGTTCATGGTCTTGCCCTGCAGTCACATACAGACATAAGACAGACGTGGGGTTCATGGTCTAGCCCTGCAGTCACATACAGACATAAGACAGACGTGGGGTTCATGGTCTTGCCCTGCAGTCACAGACCGACATACGACAGACGTGGGGTTCATGGTCTTGCCCTGCAGTCACAAACAGACATAAGACAGACGTGGGGTTCATGGTCTTGCCCTGCAGTCACAGACCGACATACGTGGAGTTCATGGCCTTGCCCTGCAGTCACAAGCAGACGGACAGACGTGGGGTTCATGGTCTTGCCCTGCAGTCACAGACCGACATACGTGGAGTTCATGGCCTTGCCCTGCAGTCACAAGCAGACGGACAGACGTGGGGTTCATGGCCTTGCCCTGCAGTCACCGACCGACTGACGTGGTGTTTATGGCCTTGCCCTGCAGTCACAAATAGACGGACGTGGTGTTCATGGCTTTGCCCTGCAGTCACATACAGACATAAGACAGACAAGGTGTTCATGGCCTTGCCCTGCAGCCACAAACAGACGGACAGATGTGGTGTTCATGGCCTTGCCCTGCAGTCACAAACAGACGGACAGACGTGGGGTGCATGGCCTTGCCCTGCAGTCACAGACCGACAGACGTGGTGTTCATGGCCTTGCCCTGCAGTCACAAGCAGACGGACAGACGTGGGGTTCATGGCCTTGCCCTGCAGTCACAAGCAGACGGACAGATGTGGTGTTTCACCGATAGAGGAAAGATTGTATGCATAGCCTTTCAGCATGATGCATTCTGTCTCAGCTTGATGCATTGCCTTGGTTTGTTACTGGGTCACTTTGTGCCTGATATCATCATGGCCTTGCCCTGCAGTCACAAACAGACGGACAGATGTGGTGTGCATGGCCTTGCCCTGCAGTCAGTCAGACAGACCGACAGATGTGGTGTTCATGGCCTTGCCCTGCAGTCAGTCAGACAGACAGACAGACGTGGTGTTCATGGCCTTGCCATGCAGTCACAAACAGACGGACAGACAGACGTGGTGTTCATGGCCTTGCCATGCAGTCACAAACAGACGGACAGACGTGGGGTGCATGGCCTTGCCCTGCAGTCACAGACCAACAGACTTGGTGTTCATGGCCTTGCCCTGCAGTCACAGACCGACAGACGTGGTGTGCATGGCCTTGCCCTGCAGCCACAAACAGACGGACATATGTGGTGTTCATGGCCTTGCCCTGCGGCCACACACAGACGGACAGATGCGGTGTTCATGGCCTCGCCCTGCGGCCACAAACAGATGGACAGATGTGGTGTTTCACCGATAGAGGAAATATTGTATGCATAGCCTTTCAGCATGATGCATTCTGTCTCAGCTTGATGCATTGACTTGGTTTGTTACTGGGTCACTTTGTGCCCGATAACATATTGAATAAGACAAGGTAAACTTAACGTCACTGAGCAGACACAACAGTATCCTTCGTTTGGGTCGGGAAACTCGGTAATGAACACGGATATCAATTACACGGAAGTCTCCTCATGCGTTGTCCAGAAACGTTGTTTAGTTAAAAAAAAACTTTGTGTGCAACAAGCATTGTTACCATTTGAATTGGAGCCTCCCCTTGCTTTTTGGGAGCGGGAACTTGCCTTGATCTCGATTTCTCCGCGGAGTTTCGTGATGAAGCCTCCATTCTTGTCCAAGGCTTGTTTGGTGTCTGCCGAGACGTGTATCTTGAACGCTGAGGGCACAAGATCCGATTTATTATCGATATATTACTGCTAGCGACTTATCAGGTGAAGAGTAATGCTGAGCCTACATCCTACATCCATCCTCTATTCTGCTGAAAGGGTAGCTGCATCTGTTGAAAATGGTACAGGTTTTCAACTGTCTAAGTCATCTTGCCGAATTTGAGGCTGCACGGTTAATCCTCGCCCTACGGGAGCTTCTTCACCTTCGCCCTACGGGGGGGGGGGGGCTGACAGGCCCCCTGTTAACTTCCAAACCAAGCAACTTAAAGCAATGCGGCAAGAACCAGCATGTTGCCTGTCATAAGAGGAATCTAACAGTATGCAATTTTTATATTTGAGGTCAACGCGTGACCTTCCAGGTCAAATGAATGACCTCGGATTTATCACGTCCAGAACAGCGATTTTGCTCTTCAGGAAACCTCAAAATGAGGAATTGATAAATGTAAATAAAAGGCATGTTCCTAGACCAGTTTTGGCTCAGAAATACAAAAAAAAGTAATTATTTGTTCGTATCTTGTCCAAAAATGCCAAAAAAAGTAATTAAAAAAATGACATCAGTTTCTTACACTTAGGAAGCCATCACTCAGTCAATAATGGAGATATTACTTTGAAATTTGGTATGATTATTGTCCATACTCAATTTTCTCACATGTATTCCAGTTTTTCTCATATCTTTGAAAATTTTGATTTTGTGGGGATTTTTCACCAAAAAATCAGTTTTTTTCATTTTAGGGGTCAAAAACCCAAAATTTTGCAAATCTAAGATTGCCATTTTAAAGAAAATGCCATTTTGTATCTTTGGTGAATTGTGTTTTCAATTTGCTTTAAAACTCTGTTTTCTACGATTTTTCCAATATTTCTCGTTTTTTTACCAACATGACGTCATCAAAACATTATTATCTCCCAAAATACTTAACCAATTTAAATAAATTTTTACAGCCTACGTATAATTGTTGTAAACTCAGATACCAAAAAATTCAGCAAGATGCACTCGATGTGTCAAAAGTTATTCAAGAAAAACCTCAGGGGGGGACTGTCAGGCGAGGGGGGGGACTGTAGGGCGAGGGTTAATTGAAGAAGTAGAATGCAATGGATTGTGCATTGTTCGCATGTTCGCATGTGATGTCTTTGGTACGCTGTTACTAAGCAGCTGCGAGCTGCTGATTTTGGACAACTCTGCTGCACAACTCACGCAGTCCCGTGCTCTCCATCCTGCTGGCGGTGTTGACAGAGTCTCCAAACAGGCAGTACCGAGGCACCTTGGTACCGACGACGCCAGCCACCACGGCTCCCGTGTGAATACCGCTCCTGCGGTAACAGAACACAAATGGAACATGTGTGGATACGGGTCCTGGCAAGAGAACATGTACAGAACGCATGTGGATACCGATCCTGGTAACATGCCATACCCTGTCCTGGCCTGCCCTGCCCTGTCCTGTCCTGTCCTGTCCTGTCCTGTCCTGCCCTGCCCTGCCCTGCCCTGCCCTGCCCTGCCCTGCCCTGCCCTGCCCTGCCCTGCCCTGCCCTGCCCTGCCCTGCCCTGCCCTGCCCTGTCCTGCCCTGTCCTGCCCTGTCCTGTCCTGCCCTGCCCTGTCCTGTCCTGCCCTGTCCTGCCCTGCCCTGCCCTGCCCTGCCCTGCCCTGTCCTGTCCTGTCCTGTCCTGTCCTGTCCTGTCCTGTCCTGTCCTGTCCTGTCCTGTCCTGTCCTGTCCTGTCCTGCTCTGCTCTGCCCTGCCCTGCCCTGCCCTGTCCTGTCCTGTCCTGTCCTGTCCTGTCCTGTCCTGTCCTGACCTGACCTGACCTGACCTGACCTGACCTGACCTGACCTGACCTGACCTGACCTGACCTTCCTGTCACGCCCCACAGCCTTGCCATGTACAGAACGCATGTGGATACCGATCCTGGTAACATGCCATACCCTGTCCTGTCCTGTCCTGTCCTGTCCTGTCCTGTCCTGACCTGACCTGACCTGACCTGACCTGACCTGACCTGACCTGACCTGACCTGACCTGACCTGACCTGACCTTCCTGTCACGCCCCACAGCCTTGCCATGTACAGAACGCATGTGGATACCGATCCTGGTAACATGCCATACCCTGTCCTGTCCTGTCCTGTCCTGTCCTGTCCTGTCCTGTCCTGACCTGACCTGACCTGACCTGACCTGACCTGACCTGACCTGACCTGACCTGACCTGACCTGACCTTCCTGTCACGCCCCACAGCCTTGCCCTCCCCCCTCCCCTCCCCAGTCTTATACCATGTCCTGTCCCACCTTTTAGCCCTGTCCTCCCTTTCCTTCCGCTTCCCTGCCTTCGCCTGTCGCGCCCCGTCCCACTGCCTAGCTTCGTTTCCGTCTGCCTCAGCCCGTCCTGTCTCCTCTCCTCACCTGATCTGCAGCCGCTCGCCAGGCATGTGTGATCTTCCTCAGCCCGTCCTGTCTCCTCTCCTCACCTGATCTGCAGCCGCTCGCCAGGCATGTGTGATCTTCCTCAGCCCGTCCTGTCTCCTCTCCTCACCTGATCTGCAGCCGCTCGCCAGGCATGTGTGATCTTCCTCAGCCCGTCCTGTCTCCTCTCCTCACCTGATCTGCAGCCGCTCGCCAGGCATGTGTGATCTTCCTCAGCCCGTCCTGTCTCCTCTCCTCACCTGAGCTGCAGCGGCTCGCCAGGCATGTGTGATCTTCCTCAGCCCGTCCTGTCTCCTCTCCTCACCTGAGCTGCAGCCGCTCGCCAGGCATGTGTGATCTTCCTCAGCCCGTCCTGTCTCCTCTCCTCACCTGAGCTGCAGCCGCTCGCCAGGCATGTGTGATCTGCCTCAGCCCGTCCTGTCTCCTCTCCTCACCTGATCTGCAGCCGCTCGCCAGGCATGTGTGATCTGCCTCAGCCCGTCCTGTCTCCTCTCCTCACCTGATCTGCAGCCGCTCGCCAGGCATGTGTGATCTTCCTCAGCCCGTCCTGTCTCCTCTCCTCACCTGATCTGCAGCCGCTCGCCAGGCATGTGTGATCTTCCTCAGCCCGTCCTGTCTCCTCTCCTCACCTGATCTGCAGCCGCTCGCCAGGCATGTGTGATCTTCCTCAGCCCGTCCTGTCTCCTCTCCTCACCTGAGCTGCAGCCGCTCGCCAGGCATGTGTGATCTTCCTCAGCCCGTCCTGTCTCCTCTCCTCACCTGATCTGCAGCCGCTCGCCAGGCATGTGTGAGATGACGAAGTTCTCGGCGCCGTGCAGCAGACTGAGTGCCATCGTAGCGATCTCGGACGCGTGGTCCTTGCCAGTGCGCTGGGGCACGCCGGACGCCACCATGTACACCTCGCCAATCGTCTCCATCTTGTACACGTCGTACATGTCAATCCGTGAGTCGAACATGCGATACAGAGCGTTCAGAAGCGAGATCACCTGGAATAGAGACGAGAGAAGTGGTAGAGAAAAGAAGTAGTTAGACAAAATGCCCGGCGTAATAAGCATAGCAAGTTGCAACTGGTAACATTGTAGATTTGTAGATGGAGGTTTGCTGCTTCGAATTCGAATTCAGAATGACGTTTCACAAAGAATACTATTAATTCGCCACCAGAATCCATGCCCATTCATATAATTGATCGAGCGATTTCCTAGTTAATTCCCTTCAAAACAAGTGCGTTCTTGGTCATACGCTTTACCACTTATATGCTATACAATAGCCGTTTTCACGAAGGATTATTGCGCAGAAAAGATTCTGAAAAGTTCTTAGTATATTATACATTCCAAGAAATAAATTCCTGATTTAGGCGATATTATCACTATTCAATAGTTATGGAAACATAACAAGTTTATGCCCATAACAAGTTAATGATACAAAATTGGCCGTTGTTAAAGAAAATATGCGTCTAGATTCCATTCGTTCAGTTTAGCATACTGTCATAGGGGAGAGTGCCCATATTGCGCCCCCTAAAGCGAAAACACGTCCTGTGCTTAGCATATATGTTGTATGAGTATAAATGCAGCTTCAGTACGCGATCCGGAAATTTGTCTAGCAAAATAGACTCATCATTTAACAATCGAATGCCTTTTATGGTAGCTGTAGGATTTTTCGCAGACCCTTGCAAAATGCACATATGGGCACAGCGTGCCCTAATTGGACCACGACCGGGCCCACTTAGGTGATCTACACTTCCAATGTTATTTAACATTGTTGTTCGATTTGGAAAATATACGAAATGAAACCGTTCAGTATAACATTGGGTATGTAAGTTATGTTTGGAACGAAGTTTCCACGTACCTAGATTTATGTGTGAAAAAGCTGAAGAGTCTCACAGGGTCAAATACCATGAAGTTCATGCAAAACAATGTGGCGTGGACAATGGCCGCTATGCCATCTCTCCGGACCGGTCCAGCAGCGGGTCGGTCTGCACGCGCCTGCAGACGCACGCGCGACCCAGATTGCTAATCCCATGTCGCCGCTACGCTACGAGCCATTGTGCGTGCGGCGGGCTTACGGGACCCGCCCGAGGTAACGGGTCCTGCGTCCTCCTTTATCGGATATATAAACTCGCTCACCCTAAATTTCAAGTCAGTAGTAATATACACACTCTCTTCCCGGCAACGCTACCGTGTGTCTCGAGGCGCTACGTCAGTATAGCACCGAAAATGCTCTTCGACATTTGGTGGCAGCAGCGGTTGAGGGAACCTATGCCCCTCAAGACGGACTAACGCCTCCCCAGCTGCAGTGACATCGCAGTCTGGATCGTTCGTTCTCCGTGACGGTGCGCCGCCTCTACGCCAAGTCATCGGTTAGGGTGCTGGCCCCTCTGGACAAGTGATCATCCAGCAGCATCGTCCCAGTGTTCAGCTCAGCCCTGGCGACATCATCTGCCTGGAGGCCAATCTCATCAGCTGCCCTGGACTACAACGGAGCCTGCCGATATCGCACGGCCGACCAGCCTGTGCCATGCGACAATCACTCCAATCCACCGAGTGATAAAGTGCCATCAGTGTCAACACAATTACTGTATATTTCATACTCTTGGTTCGTTAAACAAAAATTAAGACCAAAATCAAGCAAAGAGTGACTTCTTCATAAACCTTGTTATGTTTAGCCCTCTTCCCTGCAAGACAAATTACAGAAGAAACAAACAACGAAAAGTGCAGAATCTACATTAACTTTTGTATTTTAAACTCTGACAAGAAAGAAGAAAACATCGAAATTCCGAGTCCAAGCATTGCAAGTTCAGCAACAAAACAATATGAAACAATGAACTTTGTTTATTTTTCGTCGGAAAAATAATGAAGTGCTGTGAAACTTTGTATCAGTGCTTTGCTGTTAACTTTTGTTCTCGCCACACCTCGTGCAGTGTCTCGTGTGTTGTGTGGAGTGCAATTGTTGTGTTGGTTGCTCCCTCTAAATTTGCGGATTGTTGCGGAAATTTGTGCATTCTTCTTATCAGTATTTATATTTTACACTTCGCAATGTCATGTTGACATTTTAGAGTAACAGCATTCGCCTCACGTATGCACATTCAATTACGTGTTATATCATGGTCAATTCACTGAAATTATAGTTATATTCCGGCTAGAGTAGCCGAAGCGGGCAAAGTTCCCGAGGACGGTCCTGCCAAAGAGCAGTGGAATCGTCCGGCCGTAAGCTCCACGACCTTGACGGATGCGCGAGGCGTGCCTGGTGATGTTTTTTTCTTCTATAACGTGAAAGACCATGCAAGCCACCGTGGCAGGTAGTAGGTGTATTTGCCACGCATTAACTTACTTATCTGTTCATACCACATTCGCAATGCTCACATGTCTAAATTTACTCTCCGCACATGTCCAGGAGTTTGTTCTCTTTATTGTGTTCGCTTCGGTTCCCTACACTTCCATGGGAGATGGAAGCTATGTGGGACAGAAGCCCTTCTCTTCATATCACATGGAAGAGAGCACACGCCAAGGATATTTGGACGCGCCACGGTACCCCGCCGGCGGTGCTAACCGGCCAGAAGCTTCACCAGCTGACGGCCTGGTATTTCGGGAGTAGCCGCACCAACTGTACCACGCCGCACCTGCAGGAGCACTGAGCAAGATGATTTACCAATCCCGTGACGCCGCTATACGGTATTATGTCGCCTCCTATCGTCGGCTCACTGGGGAAGGTGAGGTAATGTGGCGTGGACAATGGACGCTATACCATCTCTCCGGACCGGTCCAGCAGCGGGTCGGTCTGCACGCGCCTGCCAGACGCACGTGCGACCCAGATTGCTAATCCCGTGTCGCCGCTACGCTACGAGCCATTGTGCGTGCAGCGGGCTCACGGGACCCGCCCGAGGTAACCGTCCTGCGTCCTTCTTTATCGGATATATAAACTCGCTCAAGCTACGTTCAAGTCAGTAGTAATATACACACTCTCTTTCCGGCAATGCTACCGTGTGTCTCAAGGCAACACGTCGGTTGAGCACCGAAAATGCTCTTCGACAACAAGCGGTTTACAAAAGTGAGATCTTTATTAACTGGGGGCAGGACTGATCATGAGTTGCATTGCTGAATGATGATGTTGCACACGGGTAAGACACGTCGTGACAGCAGTAACACATTCTCATCCATCCTACCTTCACAACTCGTGAGAGGTAAAACAATCATTTCACTCTTATCAACAGCATCTCTAGGCTTAAAGTGACAACATCAGGTGTGAAAGACAAACACACAGTGACAGTGATGTGATGCATCACAAATGACCTTCTTTGGAAATCAGCATTACGCTTCATGTGAATAAACGCTCTGCATACTCTTCAGGTGAGTAAACGCTGAGACATATCATATTACTCACAGAAGTCACATCACTCACACACGTAGTGACGTAGCCACCTGAAGTGGTGCCTGCAGAGCACACTTTGTGGCACCACATGCCACATTTTCCACACTGTAGCCAAATCTCATTGGTCTCCACCACACTTTCTGAGCAGTACATGCATATGTCTTTTGATATATCCATCAATGGCTTTGTCGTAACATTCGCCTTTGTAGTGCTCCTTGGATTGCATGCCTTCTTTGCCTGTTTTACCTTACCTTGCAGCTTCGTTTCCAGTTTCCTCTTTGAGGGCGATGCCGTTAGTATCTGCGAACGTTGCGTCCTCCGCACTCGCGCGTTTACTTTCGGTGACGGACGTGGAAGAGCCAACAATGCAGTGACATCGGTTTCGGGACCTTTGATCAGTTCGGGCTCAGATTCAAAGAAGTTGGACAGGTCATGCATGTTTGCTCGATGAAGCTCTGCGGTGGATGAGCCACAGACACTCATCAGCATGCCCGCAATGTTAGCTACCAACCGAGGGTCAAACTCAGCGTCAGCCCCGTCACCTCCTGCGGCGCCGTCGCGTCCTGCGGCGCCGTCACCTCCTGCGGCGCCGTCACCTCCTGCGTCGTCGTTACCTCTAGGACGCACTAGATCGGCCAGGACGTGTCCCACTGCTTCGTGTTCGTCCTCGGTGAATATTTCACGGTTCATTGGCACGATCCCACACACTGAATCCGTTCACGGCTTTGTCAGGGGAGGCATTTTTCAGGTGTGCAGCTCCAGATAGCTTGCACACATCGTACGTCGTTACCCGCTGGCCTGGGTTCTCCCGCATCCAGCGAGCCATCTCATTCCTGCAGCGTGTCTTGACCGATCCGAGAACGGTGACATAGAGAGGCTTCAGTCGGTGCGACGTGTGTGGTGGCAGAGTGAGTATATCTATGCCTTTTTCCGAGCGACTTCTATCGCCGCTAGTGATACTTGGCTCGATCGATTGCCCATCAGCAATAGCTGCCGTTTGTCCGTTGAGGCACCAGTTTCAGCGACAAAGTGGTCCAGCCACTTAAGGAACGTGTTCTTCGTCGCCCACCCGTTGTCCGACACGGTGAATAGTCATAGATCCTGGTGGCGCACCTTTCTCGAGGCGTGGGTTGTGACGTTTTCGTGCGGAGATGAAGTGCGGTGGAAGGAACATGCCAGCCGCGTTGCAGCAGACCACAGCAGTGGTGGTTCTGCCCTCTTTCAGCGCTTGTGACAATTCCCAAGCGTCTGGCCCCCTTTGGGCTTAGAACTCTTGGCGGATCCGTGACCGTAGATACGGCAGTTTCGTCCATGTTAAACACTCTGCTTGGACGGTAAGTGTGCTGGTCCATGAGGGTCTCCAGATTATACAAAAAACTAAACTTCCGATTTTCGAAACCCGGCTAGCCTGGCGATACTTGTGGGTTCTGGTGAGCGAAGTGCGATATCTTTGTGACGAGCCAGGAAGAGCCGCGTCCACTTCAAGCCTGCCATTTTGGCACTCCTGTCAAACGGGTGATCGATCCCGGCAATCTCTGCTACGTCAAATGCCAGTCTTCTGAGATCATTCTGCGTGATGCCGTATATTATTTTGCTCATGTTCATAATATACTCCTTTACTTGATTATCATACGCTATACCAAGCAGAGTTGGCCTTCCTTTAGCCAATGGGTTCGGCGCTTCTCCGCTTGAGGCCCTCACTCGACTTGTTACGTGATCCCTGAGTGTTGTGCGGGGAATGCTGTGTTTGTCACTGGCCTTCCGCACGGACATGCCATGCACCACATCCTGTTTAGCGATCTCCAGTTCTTCCAGCCCCCACGTGGGGGTCCATCGCCTTGCTATGTTGTGCCTGTAACATATTATTTGTTAATATTAATTGAAAAATGGAGTGTTAACATCTAAATAAAACATAACATAACAAGACGTTACAATCAGAGGGGGAGGAGGGCGGGGGGGGGGGGGGGGGTCATTTATACACCACTTTCACCGATTGTCTCTGAACCTTCATCGAATCCTAGTCATTAAAGTATGAAAGGAATCGATTAATCCAAAAAGGTCATGTCAGGTCATCGGAGGTCAGTGACCTCGGCTGACCAGTGAACGTGCATAACCGCAGTGGGACCATATCATAATGTAAAATGGATTCCAAATTTGAAATCAGCGTCACAAAATGTGTTAGAAACTGCCAGAGGCAAAACGTAATATCAAGGTCATCCGAGGTCAGTGACCTCGGTTGACCTTTCCAGGTCGCAATATCAGTGGAAACCTGGCGATGGTTAAAGTCTGCTACAGTCCCAATCAACCACATATTATTTCCGATCCAATATAAATCAACGAGGTTTCTCAACACTGCCTCAATCCGCTTCTTTATTTGTATAAATACCTTGCAATAGGTTATTACGTTAGAAATATCAGTATGTTATTCTTTGCTGACACGAATAAGCCTAAATGCGCCCACCTGTGCCTTAAATGCGCCCACCTGTGCCTTAAATGCGCCCACGTGTGCTTTAAAGGGATTATACGGGTTTTTCCCAGAATAATTGAGTTACATAGTAAAACGTACTTATAAAGGTGGTAGAAGTCCCACGGTAGCCACATTTTTCTGGAAATGATCTTTTCTGCACGTAAGGACATTCCAAAGTGCGCGGTGATGCCACCGCGTATTTTCTGCAGGACCGGCTAAGGCAGAGCCAGTCATCTCTTTTATGCTAATAAAAACACCTCACGTATGACATATTTCCGGTAAAATAAGCAAGATTTGAAAGAAAATAAACTTGTATGTTCCAAAGACAGCAGCAGTTACCTAGTTTTCCCATACAATTATATATTTTTCATGAATTTTCATGCCAAAAAATTAATACGCCACCACCAAATTCTCAACGCTAAAGGCCAGAGAAAAGAAAACCACAAAAACACAAAACCTCAACGAACAGTGTGTAGTAATACAAAGTCCCGTCAGTTTTGAATTGCATAATAATTTTGTGATCCAGTGTAGGACTTGCAGATAATTAAAAACTCTAAAATTGATCTTAACCCGCGCACTGCAGGGGGGTTGATTTCCGCCCCCCCCTCAGGTTTTTCAATGATAGCGAAAAAACGCCGCCGCTGCCGCCGCCGGGTTTCGATACACCTGTTAGGACATCAATTGCGCACACTTTGAGAAAAAAAATATCATCGGGTCATCTCAAGTCAGGTCACCAGACCAGGTCAAGTGACCCCACCACCATTTTTTTTTGCAGTTGTGCCAAATCCAGAGTTTTTCACTGATCAGGTTGAAACTTACAGGATGTCATGAGGGCATCAGTACTTACAATTCGTTTAACTCGGAATTTTGATATCGGTGACCTAAGGTCAGGTCAATTTCGTAACCTCCCCATAATAAGTCAATGGGGAAATATACAAATGCTTCCTATTTCAAGGATATGCATGGTACTAGTCCAATTACTTCTGGATCATGCTATTATAGGATGTTCTTGATGATCCAAGTGTAAGTTTTGTTCAGTGACCCCCTATTGGGTCATTTGAGGTCATGCGAGGTCACCATCACTTTTTTGTCAATAACTTTCGACATAATGAAGATAGAGAAGTAAAACAGACATCAATGTGTTTTTATCGTCGAGACACGTCTTCCCATATGCAACATGCCCTACTTGGGTCACCACTTGACCTTGACCTTAGGTCAAATTGTTAAGTTGACTTTTAACAAGGTCACCATATATATCTTTCAAAGGGCCTTGACAAGATAAACACAATGGCGTAAACAGTTTTCCGTTATCTTGATTAAGTAAAAAGTTAATAGCAAAAACTATTTAGCAAAAAAACGTTTTTTCTTCTTTTTGACCTCTGGAGCATCAAATATTGACCTGAGATCAAATCTGAGCACTGTAGCGATTACAAATTTAACTGGCTGGCTTTGGCTTTTTTCCGTTTGTTTCTAACTATCATCGTTTCTGAGATATATGGGAATTTCTGGAGCGATGTCCTAAAACAGGAAAAAAAAACTGGAAAATTTGACCTTTGATGACCTCTGGTGACCTCAATTTTGACCTGACTTAAAAAAACACTGAAATACTTTCGATAGAAAATGTATGAAGCTATCAAATGCCTTTTTCCGCTTCTCGCTACGTTGCGTAGGTTTCGAGATCCCAGGGGGGGGGGGGCGGAAATCAACCCCCCTGCAGTTCGTGTTCGGCGCAAAGCCCCTGCAGTGCGCGGGTTAAGATAAAAGTGGTGGACAGTAGTGCCGATCAAGTACTCGTTATCTGATACTAGTCTCGAAAAACGTCCAAGTTTTAACGCTGATAATTTCTGAAATAATGGACAAAATGAGCATTGAGGTCCCTGTTATATATCTTAAACGTGTTTAAACCTCATACAACTGCAAAAGAGTGCATTTACTTTCAGGACGGAAACCCGTATAATCCCTTTAAATGCGCCATGGGCGCAATATGTATGGGCGCGATTCGGAATTCACTGCAAGTTGTAAAAACAGCAAATATGGCGAACATGTTTAGTTTTGAAGCTGGCTTTTCGCTTAAAAGGAATACAAATGCATGTCTAATCCTAATTCAAACTACTTCAGCATCTTCCTACTTCACGATACAAAATAACAGTACAGTAAACATGCATGTTCCAGATAAGAAAACACAACATTTCGAAAAATGACTTGCTGACAGCGACAACTGACCTTCGCTTGGCGACAGCAGACTGGAAAACAATGAGTTAGTGATGGGGATGAATAATATGCACTCACAAATGAAATAGAGCTGATATTTTTCGAGATATTGAAATGGTCGGATTTAGGAAACCTGGCGCGGTTTGGGCACTCTCCCCTACTAGTTACTACATCTGGCAGCGTCATGAATCACAGGACGGTCTGCGCATGCGCAGTGATGTGCCAGCATCGATTCGCCGCCGCTTCCGACCCGCGTGCCGCACGCACATGGACAAAGCCAAGTTGCACAGCCCTTCCGCCGGATTGGGCCGGATTGGGCGAGTCTATAGCATCCAATAGCGTCACACGCCACAGAATCTTTCTGAATCATTCTGAAGTTTTGAAAAGTTGCAGTCGGTGGAGATCACAACTGACCTATCAATACTTATCTTGCTAATTACCACCAAACCACAATTTTGTCCAAATAGAATATTCTTGCCAACATATTACAAAATTCCGAGGGACATTTCTAGCCAAAAATCACATGTAAAAGTTGTGTAGTTAAAGAATGGATCGTCGAAACTTTTCAATACAAAAAAACGTTTTTAAAAGTTTCGCACAATAATTTTCCGTGAAAACAGCTAATGGCCGTTTTCACGAGGGTTATTGCGCTGAAAAGTTTCTGAAAGATTCTGAAAGTTTAAAAAGCACACATTTTTTACATGCGATTTTTAGCTAGAAATGTCCCTCATAATTTTGTAATATGTTGATAAGAATAAAATATGTTGGCAAAATTACGGTTTGGTGGTATGAGCCGTTTTCACGAAGGATTATTGCGCTGACAAATTTCTGAACGATTCTGACAGTTTTGAAAAGTTTCGACGATCCATTCCCTAACTAAACTACTTTTACATGCGATTTTGGGCTAGAAATGTCCCTCATAATTTTGTAATATGTTGGTAAGAATAAAATATGTTGACAAAATTGCGGTTTGGTAGTAATAAGCAAAATAAGTGTTACAGATTACGCTGGTTAACCGGCCTGCCCGGGAGTAAGGTGCTGCTACCTCTCGGCGCTGCCGTACTGTGTCCGTGCCGGCCGCAGTTGATGGGTGGCAGCACCTTACGGGCAGGCCGGTTTACCAGACGTAATCCGTAACACTTCTTTTGCTTATTACCACCAAACCGCAATTTTTGTCAGCATATTTTATTCTTACCAACATATGAAGAAAAAAAACATATTAGGAACATTTCTAGCCAAAAATCGCATGTAAAAGTTGTGTAGTTAAGGAATGGATCGTCGAGACTTTTCAAATTTGTCAGAATCGTTCAGAAACTTTTCAGCGCAATAATCCTTCGTCAAAACGACTAATACCACCAAACCGTAATTTTGTCAACATATTTTATTCTTACCAACATATAACAAAATTATGAGGGACATTTCTAGCCAAAAATCGCAGGTCAAAGTTGTGTAGTTTTTAAAACTTTCAGAATCTTTCAGAAACTTTTCAGCCCAATAACCCTTCGTGAAAACGGCTACTATGTCTCCCGTCTCTTTAGGAGACAGGCCTGAGCTAACTTCTTCGAAGTCTTTGTTCAGCTTCAGGTAAGACATGTCAGATTCATGCCAAGTTCCCGATTACCTGCATAGGGGTGCTCTCTGACGCCAGGTCCGTGAAGCCAACGATATCGGAGAAGTAGATGGTGACGGACTCGTAAGTCTCTGCTGACACCTGCTTCCCTTGCTTCAGCTGTTGTGCTACCGTTGGTGGCAACATCTGGTACAGCAGCTTGTCCGTCCGCTTCTTCTCAAACTTCAGCTCGTGTGTTTTGTGGAGCAACGTCTCTGAGAAGGCCTGGAATGGCAATGTTGAACAGAATCAGGACTACCCAAACGATGAAATAATTCTACATTACTTGAGTACTTGATACTTCTACATTGTCTTTGCTTTGCATTTGCTTACTTCTTTTTTGTAAACTTTATCCAGCTGAATCAATTTGCCATAGCTTATTCAATTGTACCCTTCGGAATGTTATCCTATACTTTGTAAATGCTCTTAACACGAAACTAATCTCGAAGCAGTGGCGGCGTTCCTAGGTGTACACAAGGGGGGGGGGGGGGGGGGCAAACGGGGCAATTACCCCCCCCCCCCTCCCTCCCCTGAAGGTCTGTACGTGCCCCCTTTGGTCGAAAAAATGAATGATTTTTTGATTTTTTATAAAAGAAAAATGGTGAAAATATGCCCTTTTAAAAATATAGTGGGCTAAATGCGGTTATTTTTTTTGGTGGGGTTACTTTATGCTCCTTGAGCAAAAATTGCCCCCTCCTGGAGTAAATCCTGGGTACGCCACTGTCGGCGTTACGGTTCTGGGCAAGCGAGGGGGGGGGGGGGGCACTTCGATTTAACCCTCGCCCTACGGGAGCTTTTTCACCTTGGCTATGGCGGGGGCTGACAGGCCCCCCCCCCCCCTGTTAACTTCCAAACCAAGGAACTGAGAGCAATGCGGTAAGAACCAGCATGTTGCCTGTCATGAGAGGAATCTAACAGTATGCGATTTTTAGGTTTCAGGTGAACGGATGAACTTCCAGGTCAAGTGAATGACCTCGGATTCACCACGTCCAGAAAAGCGATTTTGCTCTTCAGAAAACCTCAAAATTAGAAATTGATAAATGTAAATAAAAAGGCATGTTTCTATACCAGTTTTGGCTCAGAAATACAGAAACGGTAAGTATTTCTGCGTATCTTGTCAAAAAAGTTTTTTTTTAAATGACGTAATCAGTTTCTTACACTTAGGGAGCCATCACTCAGTTAAAAATGAAGATATTGGCTTTTAAATTTGGTATGGGTATTGTCTATACTCAGTTATCTCACTTATTTTCCGGTTTTTTAACATCTTAAAAAAAATATTTTGTGGGGATTTTTTTCAAAAAATCTTTGTTGTTTTGTTTTAGTGGTCAAAAACCCAAAAGTTTGAAACTTAAAGATTGCCACTTTAAAAAGAATGTCATTTTGGATCTTTGGTGCATTGTGTTTGCAATTTTCTTTAAAACTCTGTTTTCTACGATTTTTCAAATATTTCTCTTTTTTACCAACATGACGTCATTAAAACATGATTATCTCCCAAAGTAATTAACCAATTTGAATTAAATTTTTACAGCGTAGTATAATGGTTATAAACTCAGCTACCAAACCATTTCAGCCATTTCAGCAATATGTGCCGCATGTGTAAAAGTTATTTAAGAAAAACTTCAGGGGGGGGGGCTGTCAGGCCCCCCTCCCCGTAGGGCGAGGGTTAACTCCTCAAATTTCACTCCACAGTCCAAATGTTGTTCACGGGGGGGGGGGGGGGGGGGGGAGTGGAGTTGTGTCGTCACCACCATCGTATTTTATCTAGTGTAAATTGGTGTTTGCTCAGGGGGCGGGGGGAGGGGCATGGCCTCGTGTCCCCCCCCTTGGCTAGGACCCTGGTCGCGGCTATATGCGCTTATATATATATATATATATATATATATATATATATATATATATATATATATATATATATATATATATATATATATATATATATATATATATATATATATATATATATATATATATATATATATATATATATATATATATATATATATATATATATATATATATATATATATATATATATATAAAACATACGAAATATGACATATGCACAAAGTGCTCTCAAAGGTATAATGCATCTCCCACATAAGCAAAAGTGAAATTGTAAGTACAGGTCAAGGTCAGGGTCACAAACGAACAACGCACAGTGGGCGAGAACGGCCTTTTAGCGCGACACGGCGTTTCTGCTTCAATTTACGGCATCCGTTTGAACATGTAGCATATCAATCGATAGCTGATGAATCAGGGAGCTCAAAATATGCACTTTCTTTTATCTGGGTTTAACCCGGCATTGACCGGGGGGAATATTCCCCCCCCCCCCCTTCCTCGTTATCTCCGCAATCAATGATCACAGCGAGACGCGCAAGGCGGCATTCAAAAGTTCCCAGTGACTCGCATCTAAAGCATACTCGAAATTGTGGAATTGAGGTCACATATTAGGTCAAAGTCGGGTCAAAGGTCAAAATCGAGGCATTTGAGGGGCCATACTTTCCATCCAAAGCTTTGATTGCGACCATGATCACGCAAAATGCTCCCAAAGGTATAATACACATCCCGCATGAGCTAAAGTGAGATTCTTGGCAAAGGTCAAGGTCTAGGTCAGGCCACAAAAGGTCACTATGCGCAGTAAATATACGAAAGTCATGCGACACATGTTTTATGGGCTAGTGTACACGTATAATTCGATTGGGATAGTCATTTTACCATCTGCCCTCATTTAAGTGAAATTAGTGTCAAGCTCAGCTCAGATCAAGGTCAGGTCACATAAGGTCAAACTTTGAAATTGATAAATATAAATACAAAAGGCATGTTTCTAGACCGGTTTTGTATCAGAAATACAGTGCTGGCATTGATTTGTCTGTATCTGGTCAATAAAAGTCAAAAACACAATAACAAATATGTCGTCATGAGTTACTCTTACTTAGGGAGCCATAAGTCAGTCAAAAACAAAGATATTGCTTTGAAATGTGGTTTGGGTATTTGCCATATGTGGTTCTTCAACATATATTCCGTTTTTAGGAAAATGTTTGAAAAGTTTGATTTTGAGGGCATCTTTAAAAAAAAAATGGGGGAGGTGGTAAAAAAAAATCGAACATCCAAGATAGCCATTTTGTAGCCCTTGTCATTTGCTATCTTTAGACTTTTATCTTTAACCCTCGCCCTACGGGAGCTTTTTTCACCTTCGCCCTACAAAGATATTGCTTTGTAGGGCGAAGGTGAAAAAAGCTCCCGTAGGGCGAGGCCGAAAAACAGTTTTTTATTTATTTTGGGGTAAAAAAAACACAATTTCACAAATCCGGGATAGAAATTTGAACGAAAATTTAATTTGATATCTACTGACTTTTGTATTTACAATTTTCATCAAACCTCTATTGTCTACGATTTTTAAACATATATCGTTTTTCCGCCAAAAACTGCATGACATGACGTCATTAAAACGTCATCTGCCACAGTACTACCTCAATTGCATTTTTTTTTTTTTAGAAGACCTATAATTGATGTAGCATCAAGTACTGTAAGTTTTACGTCAATATCTATCATAATTATCTTAGCCATACCAAATTTAAGGGGGCACTTTGATATGGGTGCCCCCTTGAAAATTCAAGGGGGCGCGGTGCCCCGAGCTCTCTCCCCGTTACGCCGCCTATGTCTTGAAGACCTTAAGAACAAAAGTCTTTGAAATAAGATTCGAGTCTTCTTCGATGAAAATCTTCGAACACTCTTCTTGTATCTCAACTCGATCACCTTTAGAATAAAACATCATCTGTATCGCTGGTAAGGGAGAGTAAAATATTTTAGTACATACCGATACCAACTTATTGCTGTGTCCGTACTCGCCTGCAGTGTCCTGGTGACCATGCGGACCAGCAGGATGATGATGGGAGAGATGAGAAGCACGATGCAGAGCACGGCGATACCGAGGAACACCTGGCTGTTGGAGTCCCGCATCTCGTTCATAATCAGCTTCTCCACACGGTTCCTGGAGAACAGAACGATCAGCTTCTCCACACGGTCCCTGGAGAACAGAACGATCACCTTCTCCACACGGTCCCTGGAGAACAGAACGATCAGTTCTCCACTCGGTCCCTGGAGAACAGAACGATCAGCTTCTCCACACGGTCCCTGGAGAACATAACGATCAGTTCTCCACTCGGTCCCTGGAGAACAGAACCATCAGCTTCTCCACACGGTCCCCTGGAGAACAGAACGATCAGTTCTCCACACGGTCCCTGGAGAACAGAACGATCAGTTCTTCACACGGTCCTTGGAGAACAGAACGATCAGTTCTCCACTCGGTCCCTGGAGAACATAACGATCAGCTTCTCCACACGGTCCCTGGAGAACAGAACGATCAGTCCTCCACACGGTCCCTGGAGAACAGAACGATCAGCTTCTCCACACGGTCCCTGGAGAACAGAACGATCAGTTCTCCACACGGTCCCTGGAGAACAGAACGATCAGCTTCTCCACACGGTCCCTGGAGAACAGAACGATCAGCTTCTCCACACGGTCCCTGGAGAACAGAACGATCAGCTTCTCCACACGGTCCCTGGAGAACAGAACGATCAGTCCTCCACACGGTCCCTGGAGAACAGAACGATCAGCTTCTCCACTCGGTCCCTGGAGAACAGAACGATCAGCTTCTCCACACGGTCCCTGGAGAACAGAACGATCAGCTTCTCCACACGGTCCCTGGAGAACAGAACGATCAGTTCTCCACACGGTCCCTGGAGAACAGAACGATCAGCTTCTCCACACGGTCCCTGGAGAACAGAACGATCAGTTCTCCACACGGTCCCTGGAGAACAGAACCATCAGCTTCTCCACACGGTCCCCTGGAGAACAGAACGATCAGTTCTCCACACGGTCCCTGGAGAACAGAACGATCAGTTCTTCACACGGTCCCTGGAGAACAGAACGATCAGTTCTCCACTCGGTCCCTGGAGAACAGAACGATCAGCTTCTCCACACGGTCCCTGGAGAACAGAACGATCAGCTTCTCCACACGGTCCCTGGAGAACAGAACGATCAGCTTCTCCACACGGTCCCTGGAGAACAGAACGATCAGTTCTCCACACGGTCCCTGGAGAACAGAACGATCAGTTCTCCGCTCGATTTATGGTGTGCAGAACGACCATAGTAAGCTTCATAGCACAGAACAATCATAATCAGCTTCTCCACACGGTCCCTGGAGCACGATCATGGTAAGTTTCTCCATGCCAGTTAGTCAATGTACATACGAATATATATATATACACTTCCATTGTTAATTTTAACGGAAGGTTATCAGTCTTAGCCATCATGTGAAAGCAGATATCAAACCTTCACATCATTTGCGATGATGTTGGAATAGTATTCTCACCTCAGCTCGTACTGAATGTGTTTTAATGCGTCCAAGTATCCTAGCATTGCGTAGAAATACTCGGTGGCCTTGTCGAAGTCCGGTTCTATCTTCTTCCTCATGAGAATCTCCAGGCGTCGCCGTGTGATGTTGGAATACCACGGGTACGTGTCCTGCACCGTCACGTACCTGCAAAAATACACAGATTGAGGCTCCATAACTCATCGGCAATAACCGACTCTTGCACTCTGGCGCAGTTTTGGTCAGAATGTCTAAATACTGTCCATGTTTTCTTTTACATTTGCCCACATAGATTATGATGTTTCGTTTAGCAATTAGTTAATCTCGATCGTAATAAGCGCCAGAAAAAAAACGCCTTTTTGGGCGAGGACCGAGCGGGGGCGGTGTGGCAAAGGCGTTTTACTGACCTATTCATTTGTTCATGATCTCATTTCTCGAATTCGCCAAAAGGGAGTACGTCCTCAGCGCTGCATGCTTCATCGTACAAATTAATTACCGAGCGGGCGCGAAGCGCCCGTGAGGTTTCTCATCAACTTATTAGACAAATTTACATTTGCCCCGGCCCGACCCGGCCCGACCCGGCCATACAAATGCTTTTCGGAAGGTCACACGTTGCAACCACTGCTCCGATTGTGATCGGGTTTTCACCATTGGATAGGACCATCAAATCAATTTTGATTTTGTTATAGTGCGTTCTGATAGGGGTGGTACCACAGTGTGTGGCACATGCAAATGTCGAAATGAACCAACATCATTCTTGATAAAAATGGCTTGATTTATCTAAGTAGTAATTTATACGATGAAGCATGCAGCGCTCAGGACGTACTTCCTTTTGGTAGATTCGAGAAAGGAGATCATGACAAATGTAATAAAACTTATTTTGTGCCCGCTCGATCATAATGACTTTATTTACCAGTGCGTGCCCGCTCGGTCATCGCCCAAAAAGGCGTCTTACTGGTGCTTAGATCAATAAAGCCATTTTTCATCTATAATTATTTTTGTGAATTTCGACGTTTGCGTGTGCCACGCGGTGTGTTACCACCCCTATCAGAACGCATCATAACACAAACAAAATTGATTTGATGGACCTATCCAATAGTGAAAATCCGATCTCAATCGGAGCAGTGCAGTGGTTGCAAAGTTATTAGCTTCCAAAAAGCATCTGTATTGGCCGTGTCGGTTCGGGCCGGGTCAAATGTAAATTTGTCTAGTAAGTTGATGAGAAACCTCACGGGCGCTTCGCGCCCGCTTGGTAAATACCTGTTAATAACTTCAATATCGTTAGATCTTTTTACAGCACCAGTTTGCTTAACCCGCGCGGCGCTGGGGTCTCCAGCCGAACGCGCGGCGCTGGGGGGGTAAATTTTACCCCCCCCCCCTCGTATCTGCCGAACCAATAACCGCAGCGAGACGCGCAATACGGCGATCGCAAGCTCTCAACGAGAATAATCGAATGCATACTCGAAATTCTTAAAATAAGGTCACATGTCAGGTCACGGTCAGGTCAAATGTCAAAATGTAAGTATTTGAGTTTTTGGGCTATACTTTCCATCCAAAGCCTTATATTGCAACTATTATCTCACAAAGTGCTCCAGAATGTATAATGCATTTCCCGCATAAGTAAAAGTGAAATTGTAAGCAAAGGTCAAGGTCAAGGTCAGGTCACAAAAGGTCACAGGTCTACGAAAGCCATGCGACACATGTTGTATGGGTTATTTTACACGTAGAATTCGATAGAAGCAGCCATTTTCACAGCCTGACCCCATATAATGGCCCTCAGGTCAAGGTCAGGTCACAATAAGGACAAAATTTGAATTTTTAAAATATAAATAAACATTGCATGTTTCTAGACTAGTTTTGTCTCAGAAATACAGTGGTGGCATTTATTTGTCTGTATCTGGTCAGTAAAAGCCAGAAAACGCAATTAAAAAAATGACGTCATGAATTACTTATACTTAGAGCTATAAATCAGTCAAAAATAAAGATATTGCTTTAAAATTTGGTTTGAGATTCGTTGATACTCGGTTCTCTAATACATCTTCCGGTTTTGTGAAAATCTTCAAAAAAGACTTTTGTGAAAATTCTTCCCAAATTTTTTTTTCTCCCCATTTTTCGGGTCAAAAACCCAAAATTTTGAAAATCCGAGATAGCCATTTTAAAGGCAATGTTATTTCCTTTCTTTTGACGCCTTTTATTTGCAATTTTCATCAACACCCTATTTTCTACGATTTTTCAAACATTTAACATTTTTCACCAAAAATGGCATGGCATGACGTCACTAAAACACATGGCATGACGTCACTAATCTACCAAAATTTTCGCGCATTAAAAAAAAAATGGCAGAAGACGTAGAATTGATGCACCATAAGCTACCGTAAGTTTCAATTTGATATCTGTCATAGTTGTCAAGTTATTAAGAAAATCCGGGAGGGGGGGGGGGGGTAAAATTTACCCCCCCCCCAGCGCCGCGCGGGTTAAGCTTCGAAGCTTTCGGCCACTTCAGTGCCCTTGTTCGGAAACTTCAATATCAAAAGGTACTGACATAATTCGGCCGATTGAGCTCTTCTTTGACGCTATCGGCCCAGTCAATCGTTACAAAGTGAACTGTTTGATGACATGTGAGCATCCCGCACCCTAGAAAGCCTTCATTGTTCATGACTCCATCAACAAACAGGTGACCTGTCGGCTCTCTGAAGGATCCAACTTAAGCCACATCTCCAGTGTCTCTGCCTTTACCAAGCTTGCGAAGAGAGTCGTACTACACCAACTTTATCCTCACACCTTTGAACTCTGACAACCACATTTTCTCTTCCCAGCCGCATGTTCCCGTACCAAATTATGCACAGAATCGACGCTACTAACCGTACCCGATCGCCTCCTATCTCGACCTTGGCAGACGTGTTGACGTGATTAATCGCGCGATTGATCGTACGCGGAGGATGGTTTCAGCGGAGAAGCGTCTTTTCGTGTCCCGCGAAGTGTCTTCGTGTCCCACGAAGTGTCTTCGTGTCCGACAATAGTGGGCGGTGCAAGCCATCTGTTTCAGGCTTTAGGTCTTAAGCTCTGACTCTCTTCTCTCCCGTTTTCGCTTCCAGCTCCCCGTTTCTTGAATATCGCCCTTTCTCTCCCGTACTCATTCATTGTTTTATCGGTGTCTTGCCGTGCCCTCTTGCTTGCGCCCCTGTATTCATTGGATCCTGGTGGCTGAGGGGCTCGCCGTGCAGGGTCCTGGGTCAGTCGTGCAGCACGACTAAACAATCCATTCCGGCCAGGATATTCGGAGCTGGAAGGCATATGACGTCATATTGGTCTGGCGGCCAGCTGTCTGTACGGTCTGCAGCGAGTCGCGGTGAGAGCGCTGTTTGGTTTGATCGGGCCGAGGCGAGGCACCACGGCCCGCCGACCCTGTTAGGCATGGACGTAGGAACGTAACCTCCACGGCCCGCCGACCCTGTTAGGCATGGACGTAGTTACGTCATGAAAAGTGGAGGACCCAGTGGAACTTTTATCTTGGTTTGAAAGAACCAAAATATCCTACGTTTTGTTTTGCGGATTGCGACCCCTTTCGTCTTGGTGTATCTTTTGTTCCCACATTTTTTCTTCTTCTCTTAACAAAATAACAGAAACAAAAACAAATTACCAAAAGGGGGGGGGGGCATGGCCCCAAGCCCCAATGTTCCTACGCCTATGATGCGGTTGGGCACCTGTTCAGTCAGACGCCTCCAGTGTCTGCCGCAGAGCGAGCGACGCGTCGTCGTGGGAAATTGTATCGTGAACGCGGAACGAAAGATTGTGCTACAGTGATTGCCAATTATTGATGTCAAGCAAAACCGTGGAATCGCCCAAAATCATTGACTTGGGTTTCAAGTCAGGGACTTGGGAAGGGTTTAGAAACTCATTTATTTATTCAACATTTCTTAGAACTTGAAGTCTGTTCCTTAAAAGTAATGGGCATGACCCATTAGAAACTCATTTATTTATTCAACATTTCTTAGAACTTGAAGTTTGTTCCTTAAAAGTAATGGGCATGACCCACATCGGCCATTGGCGCGCGTGTACGAACCATAGGATAACAACGCACCCAGTGCTCAGGCCCTCAGGGTTCACGCGGATACGATTTGGAAAACACCACTTCAGCGCTGGACTGGACGCTCTAGCCACTGAGTAAATGTGTTAACATTTGTTTAATAATCCCTACCATACATAGTCGCATTCTCAAAATAGAAACTCGCGTTAATGATTTCATTTGCATAGTACGTATTTGTTTTCGTTTTCTCTCAATAATGACGCATTGCATTAACGCTATGACAGATTGAGGCAATGACGCACGTATTAATGTCCTATGCATGGTACACATTGGTGAATCCTTCGGTGATGACGCATCAATGATAAGTCAGTAGCGTCCGTTAGGGAACGATGGCCTTCAGTGATGACGCATCAATGATAAGTCAGTAGCGTCCGTTAGGGAACGATGGCCTTCAGTGATGACGCATCAATGATAAGTCAGTAGCGTCCGTTAGGGAACGATGGCCTTCAGTGATGACGCATCAATGATAAGTCAGTAGCGTCCGTTAGGGAACGATGGCCTTCAGTGATGACGCATCAATGATAAGTCAGTAGCGTCCGTTAGGGAACGATGGCCTTCAGTGATGACGCATCAATGATAAGTCAGTAGCGTCCGTTAGGGAACGATGGCCTTCAGTGATAACGCATCAATGATAAGGCAGTAGCGTCCGTTAGGGAACGATGGCCTTCAGTGATGACGCATCAATGATAAGTCAGTAGCGTCCGTTAGGGAACGATGGCCTTCAATGATGACGCATCAATGATAAGGCAGTAGCGTCCGTTAGGGAACGATGACCTGGAGGTCCCTGATGGCATGAACTCATCGTTTTTCTGGGTTATTAGCGGATGTTCACAGAAAATGAATTGTCATATGGTACACAAATATTGAATATGCAATACCTTGCGCTTATTGTCTGTGACAGTTTAATATAGGACTGGCAAAAGTAAAGTATTATAAAATCACTTGGATTCCTGGGCGATCATGAGTGGAATATTGTATAAATGTGTACGTTTTAGTCTGACAGAACTGCTGGCGCGATTACCTACCTACCTTTATCTTTCCTTTATCTTTCGACATGCCGTTCGAAAGCTCGTCAAAAATCATTTTGAAACTATTTCAGTCATGTTCTGGCTTAGGTCAATATTGAGGTCACCAGAGGACATCGAAGGTCAGATTTGCCAGTTTTAGGACTTCGCTTCGAAAACCCCCAAATATCTCGGGAACTATGACATCCAGGAACAAACGGAAAAAAGTAATAGCAATAGCAAAAATCTCTTGAACAATGCAATCGCTAAGATGTCTTCACATTTTAGCTCAGGTCAACAGTTAACTGTTAAGGCTCCAGAGGTCATCAAATGTCAAAAAGGCTATTTCTGGTAAAGCTGTTTTTCACAAATAACTTTTTACCTAATAAATATAAGGCAATGATTTTGACGCCATCGTGTTTGTCTCGTCAAGGCGCTTTTGAATCATATTCGAGCTGACCAGGTTAGGTCAATTAAAAAACAATTGACATCAGGTCAAGGTCAAGTGGTGACCCAAGTAGGTCATGATGCATGTTGGGAGATGTGCCTCGACAAGAAAGACACATTTGTGCCGGTTTCACTTCGCTATCTTCATTCTGTCGAGAGTTATTGACAACAAAGTGTTGGTGGCCTCGGATGACCTCGTGACCTTGCAAGGGCCCCTCAGCAAAATATTTGCCTGAAACATCAAGAAGGGATAAAGTAACACACCAGACTATAACAAGTTGGCCCGATCTGATCTGTGACCTCTAAATGGAAAGCATTTGCCAATTATTTGCCGTTGCCAGCAATAATTTGCAAATGCAATGCAATTTGGCGGACAACCATGCAACGCTATAGGAAGATGAAGTGTATGTATTCCATTGGACATTTATTTTGAAGGTTCCGTGACAAGGTTTACTTATATTGGACGTTAAAAATATTGAGCAATGCTGTCTTTCTGCTCAATTTTATTGACCAAAAACTTTTTATGGTGTGCAACATTATATGTTATAGTTTGACAAGTGTCTTTTTAATTGTCACCGCTCCGCTACTATAGTTGAAATGTTAACAAGCTATGGGCGGATAGTTGAGTCCAGGCAATGACAATGTCAGTTGAGTCCAGTCAATGCCAATGTCAATGTGTCCAGTACATGACAAGGCGCACATACATGTTTGCCATGTGATTTCCTGGAGAATACTGCATGTGCACCAAGAGTGCAGACATTCCCACCTGTCTTTGATCCAGTAGGCGAAGTTCTGCGACTGATTGAGGAAGTCCTGGCCGAGAGCATCGTTTGTGACGAACTGAATATAGCTGCTCTGGTCCAGCTCTCCCCGGCCGTAGTACTGCTCACCGAATACCATGCTGATGCCCAGGTGCTCGATGGCTCGGATCATGTTCTTGTAGGCCAACAACAGTCGCCACACTCCGCTGGCGTCCTTCTCTTTTATCTCTCGAGTCAGCTGAAGCAGGTAAAAAGGCAACCAATTAGTATGAGAGCGTAAAATTTAGCGAAAAGCAATGGTATTCTGACTTCAATGCCAGACATAAATGTGAATTTTGCTTAAACTTGAAGGTTTAGTAAATACATTAAAAAACAACAGTGTAAAAATAACGAATTGTTAGAAAGATCATTGGTATTTCGTTGTCAAAGCTTCAAAAAATATTAGCTCATTTTAGATTATCTTTCATAATCAACTTAACATGAGTAATGAGATGAAGTTTGAATTTCGTTGGCTCTCACCTGATCCAAGAAAATATAATTTGCTTTATTATAAAACTCTATGCCAGCTTCTATCGAATATTTCCCGTCGAAATCGAACTTGGCAATCTTGTTACGGAAGTCATCCAGGCGAATTCTGAACAGAATTTTGTTTTGGAAGAGTTTGTCGTCGATACGAAAAAGAGGCCACTGAAGGTCTTTGATCAGCAGGTTGGTGTACTGGAAGTGCTCGGAGAGGTTCCGCCGGATCACAGAGCCGTTGGTGAAGAGGAAGAATGCGATCTCGGCTCGCTCCGACTGCAGCGCTTCAGTCACGTTTCCCAGGGTGGTACTGATTTGTACCTGAAATTAAACCACATAAATGGGAGGTCTTGCTACCATGTTCTATTTGATTAATTCAGCTGACGGTAGGGTTAATACGGTACCTACTACTGCAAATCAACCGGCTTTAGCAAATGGAAATGCAAACATGTATCCGCCAGCTGTCTTACATACCTTTTTTATAGATATTATATATATTATATAGCCCACTTTTTCAAGCATGATGTTTTCCGTAAATGACACGACCCTTCCTTGTATCGTGTTCTCTCGTGCTGAACCTGGCAATGGCCAGCCGAATATGCATTTAATTTTGCTATTGCTTATTTGCCCACATTGTATTTGTAGATCTGCCGGTGGATAGCCTGCGGACTATGGTCTCATCTGGTCAATGCTCTCACCTGGTCACCACCAGGTGTGTCTCACCTGGTCAATCCTCTCACCTGGTCACCACCTGGTGTGTCTCACCTGGTCAACGCTCTCACCAGGTCACCACCTGGTGTGTCTCACCTGGTCAATGCTCTCACCTGGTCACCACCTGGTGTGCCTCACCTGGTCAATGCTCTCACCAGGTCACCACCTGGTGTGTCTCACCTGGTCAATGCTCTCACCTGGTCACCACCTGGTGTGTCTCACCTGGTCAATGCTCTCACCAGGTCACCACCTGGTGTGTCTCACCTGGTCAATGCTCTCACCTGGTCACCACCTGGTGTGCCTCACCTGGTCAATGCTCTCACCAGGTCACCACCTGGTGTGTCTCACCTGGTCAATGCTCTCACCTGGTCACCACCTGGTGTGCCTCACCTGGTCAATGCTCTCACCAGGTCACCACCTGGTGTGTCTCACCTGGTCAATGCTCTCCTGCATGTCGTACTGGTGGTCCAGCACCGTCACCATGTTGACCACGTTCTGCGTGATGAGCGCCATGATCGGGATGAAGGGCAGGAGCAACATCTGGATCAGGTGGAGCTGCTTGCCTCGTCCGGTGGTGGGGTCCATTCCACAGCATCCTGTCCGTACCTGAGGAACAAAGAATCTACATTACGAATTGGTCGTTTCTATGTCAGACGAAGTCAGCAGTCTTTTACAGTAACTGTTCAATTATTCTGTAGAAAAATCACTGAATAAGGCAGCTCCACAAAGAATACTTCCTGATCTGAATAGTACATATACAATGGATTTGCCAAACACAACTGCCAATGAAGAAACATTGTGTCTCCTTTACACATTGGCAACATGTTTCCATCAGTCAGATACAAGAGATAGTGGTGATATCACATGTACATTATATGTTATTACAGTAGTGACATTATATGTACTTCACCTCAACCAGTGTATGTTCGTTCTCTGAGTCGATGGAGATGAGGGAGACTCGTCGCCGGGTCTTGGCATCCTGCAGCATCTTGTGCGCCTGCTCCGTCTCTTGACGCAGCGTTTGCGCAGAGTCCTGCAGACCTCCCTTCTCGTCTCCCGCCTGCGCAGCCGTCCGGCCGGGGGGCGACATCTGTGGGGGACATTGTGAGTTAGTTGAAGGTGGTGACATCTCTGGGAGACACCGTGAGTTAGTTGCACGGGTGGTGTCTCTGAAGGATACTGTGTATTAGCCGAAGGTGGAAGGTTGGGACAGAGCTTGTAAACACCGTCAACTAAACACGCCAGCGACATCTCTGGGGACATTGTGAATCAACAACAGGTGGTGACATCTCTGGGAGAGCTCTGGACATTTGTATGAAGCCTAACACTTACTGTACCATTACTATTACGTAATTGATTTATAAGATTTTTTCTTTGAAGAAGATGAGAGAAGTAACACCTTCACGAGTCACACCAAGTCACCCATCACCGCAACCCGGGTGGCGGTCACTGGCCCCGGACGGCGAGTGTGTAGTAGCGTCATTGTATTGGCTACATCTCATAACCTTTTTGGCGAAAGTACATCCCTCCTATATACTATTTGAGTAGTGTCCATTTTGCACTCGAAACACAGCAAGGTTTTCGTGTGTCCGCGGTTGAATTCACGTGCCGTTGTGAGCATAGAACTTCCGTCCCGGAGAATCCCCGAAAAATATGAATATTTGAGCGGCGTCTGTATTTCCGAACTGGGAAAACAGCCAACAATATGTGTGTAATTCACGTCCCTTTATGCATAGGGAACCCCCGTTCCGGAGAAATTCGTTAAATTACATGTGGGTTAAATAGCTATAGTTATGTGTCGGAGATGGGTTGGTTAGAGTTTAAGATGCGACAAGTCCGACAAGTCCGAAAAGTCCGACAAGCCCGACATGCCTAACAAGTCCGACAAGTCCGACAAGTCGCCCCTGTAGCTCAGTTGGGAGAGCGCCGGACTTCTGACCTCACCCGGTAGTGGCAGCCAGGGTCCGAGTCGCTTCGGCGCTCGCTATTTGCCCCTGACTGGGATGGCCTGTGGCCGGTGGCAGCGGTCGCACTCAAGGTCAGGTGACGTCAGAGGGCGGGACGGACCGTGTCCAGGTATGTCGGGAACGTAAAACTTTCGTTTATAAATTCTGCCGGACGCCAGGAATTTCTTGATCGGGTGGTGGGATCAGGGCCTGCGCAACAAGCTATGCTTAGTCCGAGGCCTGACCTCGGAAATCCATCCATTCAAAAACATTCGGACTAAATTTATTTTAAAAAAAATCCGACAAATCCAACAAGTCCAAGTCCATAAATCTCCATCTATCAATCGAATCTCCAGCCATCTATGGGATTGCGATGCGGAGCGAGCACAAGGCGCTAGTCTCCGATATATCTATTTAAGTAGTGTCCGTTTTGCACTCGCAACACAGCAAGGTTTTCGTGTCTGTCCGCGGTTAATTCACGTACCTCTGTGAGCATGGAACCAGGGAGGCTCACTCCGGCACCTTCAACATTACGCGGGAGGGTCCCATCCAATACCAGCCTCTGATTGATCGTGACGTGAACGGTACATGACTTTTGTTATCCGGTATGATCAGCGTGCCAAATCCCATTAGGATCCTCCCACTAGCTCGAAAGCTAAAAAGGCTAGAGAGACGCAGAAAAGGGTATTCGAAATCTCTTTACATGGCCATTCGAAGTTACTTCGAGTATTATTTAGCTCAGGTCAATATTGAGGTCACCAGAGGTCATCACAGGTCACACTTTCCAAGGAAAGGACTTTGCCTTTACTTGTAAATGCATAAAGGTAGAGGTTCCCTATGCATAAAGGTAGAGGTTCCCTATGCATAAAGGTAGAAAGCCCAAGCGCACAAGTATCTAGAAACCCCGAAATATCTCGAACTATGAGAGCTAGTAACGAACGTAAAAAAGCAATCAAAAGCTTATGAAAATTCAAATCGCCTTATCTTACTCAAATTTAAGCTCAGATCAATAGTTTAGGCCCCAAAACTCACCAAAGATCAGGACATTTTTTTCTTCAAAACGTTGTTCTCAATAACTTTGTATTAGTTAGACATATATCAGTAATTTTAACACCATCGTGTTTGCCTCGTATAGGTGCTTCGAAACAACATATTAATGGTGACCTGGTTAGGTTAACTTCAAAATTTGACCACAGGTTAAGGTCATTTGGTGAACCAGGTAGGTCATGTTGCACATGGGGCGACGCAACTCGACGAGACAAACTCAGTGGTGTCATTTTCTCGTCTCTATCTTTATTCTATCAAGAGTTATTGGCAAACAGGTGCTGGTGACCTGAGATGACCTCAGCCGACCTTGCAGAGGTCACTGAGTAACAATCGCACCTGGGTCATCAATAATGAGCTGCTAAAATTATATGATTCTGGAAGAATTGGCTTGAACCAATGTATATTCTCTGAAAAGGAAGCATTTGTATATTTTCCCAAATTGACTTATAATGGGGTGGTTACGAAATTGACCTGTCCTTAGGCATGGGCGGCGGAGGCGGGGGGGGGGGGGGACGGGGACGCGTCCCCCGCAAACATTTTCGGATTTAACATTACGCCTATGGGCGTCGCATGGAAAAATCGATTTCAAAGTGCCTCCGCCCCCCCCCCCCCCCCAACTTTCGGAAGGTGGCGCCGCCCTTGACCTTAGGTTACCGATGCAAACAAAAATCCGAGACAAACTGATTGTATGTACTTATGACCTTATCAAATCCTGCAAGTTTCAAATTTATCGGACAAACATTGTGGCCAAACTAGGTCACTTCACGTGACCTGGTGACCTGACTTGAGACGACCTGAAGTTTAAACTTTCACACGATGTGGGTAATTGATGCACACATAGCCGTGCCAAATTTTCTAATGGGGGAGCCAAATGATAAATGCTGGCGGGGGTCCCCGAGGTGCCCCCAGACAGTCTGAGGGGACCTATAAGGCCGACAGAAGGCCCTCAGTCGGCCTGAGGGGGGCCCTCGGTAGGCCTGAGGGGGCCCTCGGTATAGGCATGAGGGGCCCTCCGTAGGCCTTCGTTAGGCCTGAGGGGCCCTCAGAAGGCCTGAGACTTCAACATAGGCCTGTCCGACGTTTTTTTTGCGACCATTTAGAGGCCCAGCAAAATATAGTGGCCTAAATCCGATGAGATCTGGTAGTGGCGTCACTTTGACCACCCCTGAGGTTTCTCGAAAATAGCGATAAACAGTGGCGCGCAGAAAGTTTGGCACGGCTATGTGTGCATCAATTACCTACACTGTGTGAAAGTTTTAACTTCAGGTCGTCTTAAGTCAGGTCACCAGGTCACGTCAAGTGACTTTACCTCCACAAATGTTTGGGGTCGTGCCAAAGCCACAGTGTTTTTCTGATAAATTTGAAACTTGCAGGATTGCATCAGGTCATAAGTACATACAATTTGCTTATCTCATATTTTTTTTTGTATCGGTGACTTAAGGTCAGGTCAATTTCGTGACCTCCCATTCTAAGTCAATTTGTGAAAATATACAAATGCTTACCTTTCAGAGAATATGTATCGGATTAGGCCAATTCTTTCAGAATCATGTTATTTTAGCTCATTATTGATGATCCAGGTGCAATTGTTGCTCAGTGACAACTGCAAGGTCGACTGAGGTCATCACAGATCACCATCACTTTTTTGCAATAACTTTTGATATAATATAGATAGAGACGTGCAAATGACACCACTGTGTTTGTCTCATCGACTCGCGTCTCCCCATTTGCAACATGACCTACCTGGGTCACCAAATGACCTTGACCTGAGGTCAATCTTGTTCAGTTGACCTAACCAGGTCACTATTAATATGTTGTTTCGAAGCGTCTTTACGAGACAAACACGATGGTTTTAAAATTACTACTATATATCTAACCAATACAAAGTTATTTATGAAAAACGTTTTGAAAAAAATGGCCTCGTGACCTTTGGTGACCTCTGGGCCTAGAATATTGACCTGAGCTTAAATTTGGGTGCAATTGCCGTGATTTGAATTTTAATGAGCTTTCGATTGTTTTTCCGTTTGTTACTAGCTCTCATAGTTCCCGAGATATTTGGGGGTTTCTAGAGCAAAGTCCTTCACTTGGAAAATGTGACCTTTGATGACCTCTAGTGACCTAAATATTGACCTGAGCCAAATAATACCCCAGTAACTTCGAATGGCTTGGTACAGAGATTTCGAACACTTTGTTCTGCGTCTTGCTAGCCTTTTTAGTTTTCGAGTTAGAAGGGGGGGGGATCCCAATGGGATTGTGCACGCTGATCATGCCGGCTAGCAAAAGTCATGTACCAATGACGTCACGACCATCGACCAATCAGAGGCTTGAGATCCTGTGTTCGGCCGGAATGGCCTACCTTGTTATATAGCCTTGCATGGAACCGTCGTCCAGGAGATCCCGGAGAAATGTAATATTTAGCGGTGTCAAATCTGAGCCGAGGTCCCGGCCGACCCAGGGTAATAGAACAACGGGTAGAACAGTAAGGAATGTAACGCCCAAATGAATTAGACAAGATATAATTTGTATCGTAATTGTTTTGTCTATTATAAATTAAAGGTATTGTTTGCTATCAATAATTTGTATTTCCATATATTATATCTTGATTTATTGAATTAAACGCCAGCAAATATACGAAGTAGTAGTCAAAGTAGTGTATTTTCAGTACATGTATTAGCATTTGGAAGCGGTCATACTAAATTATACTACGAAGTAGTAGTCGAAGTAGTGTATTTGCAGTCCCTGTAGTAGCATTTGGAAGCGGTCAGCGGTCGTTCCGACATTTGTTAACCCCCAGCCCCATTTAACCCCTTTACGCCCGGAATATCGAACAATAATAAATAGAAACGTTGTAGCTAAGGCTTGTAGCTATCTGTTCCAGAAGTCGGATTTAAAATATTTACCAAAGGTTACGAGCCAGCCTCGTCTGAAAATCATCGATTTAACATAGGAACCCTAAGGTGTAGTAAGTTTGTAACGCCCAAACGCCCACTGAGTGCTGCCAACTGTTACTGGTGGGGGCCGACCGATCGTGTGATACAGGGGCATGGGGGGTGTTGGTGGAAGGCAATAATACTTTACTAATAGGTGGAGGGGGTCATGCCCGGGGGGAGATGGGAGAGGGGGGGGGGGGGGGGGTACGAACCAACAATGGCCTCGAAGCTCGCTCAAAAAGGCACCGAAACTCCGTCCAGGGCCGCTGCAACTCGGCACGTATCAGTAGCTGCACATACCGCACCGGCGTCATGACGTCACTTGATGGTCAGGTAGCCTCCGTCCCGGAGATCCCGGAAAAAAATGAATATTTGAGCGGCGTGTTTGTTCGCGGTTGTTCCAAAGTGTTCCAACGTGTTCCAAAAAGTTTCAAAGTGAATCACCTGCCTTTGTGAGCATGGAACCTCCGTCCCGCAGATCCCGGAGAAATATTGATATTTGAGCGGCGTCTGTATTCTCACACTGGATAAACGCAGCCAACAATCTGTGTGTAATTCACGTGGCTGTATGCATAGTGAACCTCCATTTCGGAGAGATTATTTAAATTACAAGTGCGTTAAATTGCTGTAGCTGTGTCGGAGATGGGTTCTGGAGTTGGAGATGGGTTGAAGATGGATTTTTGCGATTTGACAGCGAAGCGAGCGCCGAAGGCGCGAGATGTTAAATAACTAAAAAGTCCAACAAGTCCGAGCCCGGCAAGCCCGGCAAGCCTCGCAAGCCCGGCAAACCCAGCAAGTCCGGCAAGCCCAACAAGTCCAGCAAGTCCCGCTAGCCCCGCAAGCCCAGCAATTCCAGCAAGTCCAGCAAGCCCCGCAAGCCCCACAAGCTCAGCAAGTCCAGCAAGTCCGACAAGTCCAAGTCAGAACAGTCCTTTATACAAATCTCCATCCATCTATCGGGATTGCGAATCTATGGGATTGTGACGCGGAGCGAGCACAAGGCTATATTACTATTTGATAAGCGTCTGTCTGTCTGTCTGTGTGTCTATCCGGCACCGCTCAGTTTATTCAGTTTAAAAGTCCCAGTTAATTCAAGTGCTGAATTGGTGCGGATACCTCCATCCCGGAGATGCCAGCTAGCTATGCATAGGACATTGTGGGAGATGGGATAAGTCACCGACGCACCGGAGTTGGTGGGCGGTGATCCCTTGACGGGTAATAGGTAATTATGTCCTATGCAGTTCCAGTTCCAGTCCAGTTAATTAACGTGCTGATTTGGTGCGGATACCTCCATCCCGGAGATGCCAGCTAATCGTCCAGCGGAGCGGAAGCCAGCCTTGTCTGAAAAGTTCGCGGTTGTTCCGAAATGTTCCAAAGTGTTCCAAAAAGTTTCAAAGTGAATCACGTGCCTTTGTGAACATGGAACCTTCGTCCCGCAGATCCCGGAGAAATATTGATATTTGGCGGCGTCTGTATTCCCACGCTGGATAAACGCAGCCAACAATCTGTGTAATTCACGTGCCTTTATGCATAGGGAATCGCCATTCCGGAGAGATTCGTTAAATTTCAAGTGCGTTAAATTGATGTAGTTATGTGTCGGTGTTGGGTTGGTTGGAGTTTGAGTTGGGTTGAAGATGGATTTTCGCGATTTGACAGCGAAGCGAGCGCCGAAGGCGTGATACGTTAAATAACTAAAAAGTCCAACAAGTCCGAGCCCGGCAAGCCTCGCAAGCCCCGCAAGCCCGGCAAGCCCTGCAAGCCCCACAAGCCCCACAAGCACCACAAGCCCAACAAGCACCACAAGCCCCGCAAGCCCCGCAAGCCCCGCAATTGGCAAGCCCAACAAGTCCGGCAAGCCCAGCAAGTCCAGCAAGTCCCACTAGCCCCCCGCTAACTGCTAGTCCCGCAAGCCCCGCAATCCCAGCAAGCCTTGAAAGCCCAGCAAGCCCCGCAAGCCCAGCAAGTCCAGCAAGTCCCGCAAACACCGCAAGCCCCGCAAGCAGGGGCGTGGGAGCCATGGGGGCAGTGGGGGCAACTCGCCCTCACAACTTTGGACCTGGGGGGGGGGGGGGCGGGACGCCCCCCCCCAACTTTGGAGCTAGGTGGTGGCAATTCACCCACTGTTTACATGATCTGTCAATACTGAATTAGATCAACGGCATTACCGGCGGAAATTTGCATGTGTTTTGTGGAACAAATACGGTGATCGGAGTGTGTTTCAGCTTTGCCCCCCCCCCCCCCCACCCCAACTCTGGAGGTGATTGAAATGTGAGAACAGGCGCTTTTGCATAAGCTCGAAGTCTAATATACGCAATGAACGTCCGCACTTGCGTTCATCCGCATATGCATAGTGACTTAATTTTCGTTACGTGCAAAACCACTGACAGTCGTTCATTAGGATCGGTCTGCGAGACGCTTACCAGGCTTGAAAGGACCATACGTCCGCTTTAAAGGGCCGATGACAGGCCATAGGGGCTCTACGTAAGTCTGAAAGGGTCTGAGAGGGTCTTTGCTGGGCTTGAGAGGGTCCTACGCCGGTTTGAGAGGGTCCTTTTCAGGTCTGAGTGGGCCCTTGCTCTGCCTGAGAGGTCATTTACAACTCCTGAGGGGGTCATGGGTGGTTTGAAAGGGCCTCTCCCAGGTCTGAGAAGGCCCTACGCCCGGTTAGAGGGCCCTCGCCAAGCTTTGGAGGGGCACAACACCAGTCTGAGAAGGCCCTTGTCAGGCATGAAAGGGCCCAACGCCTGCTTCACATGACCCTTGCTAGGCCTCAGGGGCCTTACGCAGGTCTGAGAGAGCCCTTGCCAATCCTGGGTTGGCCCAAGGGTAGATTGAGAAGGCCCTTGCAAGACCTATGGTCCCTACGCCCGCTAAGAGAGCCCATACCAAACCTTAGGGGGTGGGCTATGCCGGTAAAAGGGTAATTTCGAGGTCTGAAAGGCCCCTTTCTGAGTTTGAAGGGGCCATACGTCGGTCTGAGTTGGTCCTTCCCAGCCTTAACCCTATTTGTAACAGGGGGGGGGGACGGATTCCGCCCCCCCCCCCCTCATGTTTTTCGCTGATATCTCCAGAACGGCTGGGAGCAGGCCCATTAAATTTTGGGACTTTTCATAGAATTGAATACCGCATTTGGAGTTAAAATTTTGAGTTCTTAACCTGAGCAGAGGCGGTTCCAGGGCACAGTTTTGGGTGGGTTCGGAGGCGACATTTGGCAATAATACGGAAATGCGATCTTCACGGTTTCTTCCTAACTTCCTCAAGTATGAAGGAGTTACATCGGTTTACGGTGATTGCAACAAGTTCAAATTAGTTGATGTTATTGAAATATCATAAAAATTGCATGGCAGAGGCGGTTTCAGGGGCTTGAAAATGGGGGGTTTCCAGGAAGTATTCAATGCTTGGCGGGAAGCCAATAGAGCAATGTAAGGGACATTTATAACTATCAAGATGTAAAAGATAGCTTCTGCTTCCATTATTTGCATAATTAATTACATATAGAGTTACAGGGGCGTGTTCAGGCACATGAAAAGGGGGGTGACTGACATGGTGATGACGATATGCCAGCGATAACGGCGCAATAGACGTTTAGCTTATAATGATATATGCACATATGAGGCCAGAAAAGGGAATAAAGTCATTTTTTGCAGAGGCGCGCTCAGGAATGGAAAAAGGGGTCATATTATTGCAAGGAAACTAAGAGGCATGGGCGTACAATGACATAACATACTGCAGTTTTCGGATGAAACACGCACCACAGGCTACTCTACGAACGATTATAAGATAATAGGCGAGTCCAGGTAGGGTAAAAAGGGGGGTAAGCAATGTTAATTGAAGTTGTAAGTGAAATAGTCACTGTTGACTAGTTAGTATCATAATAGCGGATAATATACTTATCAAAAGGTCTTTCACCGCCCCAGTTTGGATCCTGGATACGCCTATGATGAAGTACAACATGAAAAAAGGAAATATCTACGATCAGTAACATATGTATAGTGCTGGGTAGCAACTTGTCTGCGGTTCATATTTTTTCCAATTTGACCTCCTTTTTCACTAACCTGGTACCGCCTATGGCAAAAAAATATGATTTATAACTGCTTTGTCTAATGTCACAATCGCATAACATTTCATTTATCAAAAAAAACAACATAAAAAATGGTTCTATTACGCATTTACTTCACCCCCATATTGAGTGACCTGCACACGCCTATGATTTTTTAATTTTCAAACGTCACCGTTATATATCAATTTTCAATTCAATCTCTATCGATTTCTATTGGTTGTGTTAAAATCGGTCGATAAACATGAAAGCTATGTTGGATCAAAAATACCACTAAAATTTGTCGTTTTTACCCCCTGTTGCCACCCTATCCAAAATTTAGATTTTTTTATTATTTAGAAATGTAGATCGTGTTGAGGGAAACCAAACACCGTTTCATTTGTGAAAATCGGACGGGTAGATCTCGAGATCTCCGGGGGGGGGGGGCGGAATCCGCCCCCCCCCCCCTGTTACAAATAGGGGTAGCCAGGAGCCTGTTACAAATAGGGTTAACCCGCGCGGCGCTGGGGGAGGGGGGTAGATTTTACCCCCCTCCTTCCGGATCTTCTCAATAACTTGAACACTATGACAGATATCGAAATGAAACTTTTGGTGCCTTATTCTGCATCAATTATACGTCATCTGTCAAAATTTGATTGGCATTGGTGACGTGGATTCGTGAGATAATGACGTTTTAGTGACGTCATGTCATGCCATTTTTGGTGGAAAAACGTTAACCCGCACACTGCAGGGGCTTTGCGCCGAACACGAACTGCAGGGGTGGGTTGATTTCCGCCCTCCCCCCTGCGATCTCGAAAACTACGCTACGTAGCGAAAAGCAGGAAAAGGCATTTGATAGCTCCATACATGTTCTATCGAAAGTATTTCCATGTTCTTTTAGTTCAGGTCAAAATTGAGGTTACCAGAGGTCATCAAAGGTAAACCCTGCAGTGCGCGGGTTAAATGTTTGACAAATCGTCAAAATAGAGTTTTGATGCAAATCACAAACGTCTAAAGAAAGGACATACCATTATTTTCCAAATAACTGTCTCGGATTTGCGAAATTGTGAGTTTTGGACCAAAAAAAATTCAAAAAAGAAGATTTTTATCGGAAGAATTTCCACAAAAGTTTTTCCGAAGATATTTTAAAAAAGGAAGATATGCTAGAGGACCAAGTATAGAGTTACCCAAAGCAAATTTCAAACCAATATATTTATTTTTGACTGACTTATGGTTCCCTAAGTATAAGTAACTCATGACGTCATTTTTTTAAAAGTTACGTTTTTTTGGCCTTTTGTGTCCAGATACAGACACATAACTGCCACCGCTGCTTTTCTGAGACAAATTTGGTCTAGAAACATGCCTTTTTATTTAGATTAAACAATTTCAAATTGTGTCCTTATTGTGACCTGAGCTTGTCCTTAGGCCTATATTATATATGGGGTCAGGTTGTGAAAATGGCTGCTACTATCGAAATGTACGTGTAAAATAACCTATACATGTGTCGCATGGCTTTCGTAGACATGTGACCTTTTGTGACCCCTACTGACCTTGACCTTGACCTTTGCTTACAATTTCACTTTTTCTTATGCGGGAGATGCATTATACATTTGAGAGCACTTTGTGAGATAATGGTCGCAATGCAAGGCTTTGGCTGAAAAGTATGGCCCAAAAACCCAAATACCTCATTTTTTTAACATTTGACCTGATCTGACCTGATATATGACCTTATTTTAATACTTTCGGGTATGCATTATATTTTTCTCACTGAGAGCTTTCGATCGCCGCATTGCAAGCTTCTCTGCAGTTATTGGTTCGGAAGATACGGGGGGAGGGGTAAAATTTACCCCCTCCCTTCAGTGCCGCGCAATCGGCTGGAGACCCCAGCGCCACGCGGGTTGAAAGGACTCTTCGCTGGTTTGAGAGGGCCCTTACCACGCCTCAGAGGGCCCTAAGTCGGTCTGAGGGGGTCCCTACTAGGCCTCTGAGGGCCCTTTCCCGTCTTAAGAGGGCACAGCCAGTCTGAAAGGGCCTTCCCAGTCCTGAGACTGACCAAGTCTGGTCTGAGAAAACCCTCGGTTGGTCTGAGAGGGCCCTTGCAAGGTCTGAGGGGGCCCTCGGGTCGTTCGCGAACAGAGAAGGTTGGCGGACGGCCTATTGGCTACGCCCCTGGTCACGCTACCACCCATGTCAGAAGGCAACATACCAAAAATAGAATATTTAATTTTACCTGACAACATTACCTGTCAGTGGGTGTCTGAGCCTGTTGGTGATATGCATGAATAAATACAATAAATTAATCAATTTAATGGGGCTATCGAATGTCAGATTTCCGACTGCAATTGGGTGAGAGTGCCAAAGTTCTAAGCTTCTGAATAGTACCGCCGGCCGGGCCATGTAGGCAAGGTCAAATTTAAATTCATCTAAGTTGACGAAAAATCCCACCGGTGCTTCGCACACGATTGGTAAATAACCAATGCTACGCATACAAGACCTCGACGGTATGCTCATATTCGGAAGTTCGGCACTTTGGCTCTGAATTCAGACCCAGCTTGTGCTCCAGTTCCGTACTTTAAAAAAAACTCAAGTGCCGATACGCACTGCCTGCATGCTGTCCACCAGTTATTTTGTAGTGATGTTTTTTTTCTTCAAAATTAGCTACCTTTTTAATAGAGCAAACCTATTAGCTTCAATATATACGGTTGACTACAATATATCGCTCCTTTTAGCTATCATTTTTGCCTCAGATCTGGCAAAAAAAGTTCACCCTCCAACTTGAAAATAGTTACCACGCCCCTGCCCGCAAGC